>CAUYPK010166593.1:0-45699 GCA_963574355.1 Loris lydekkerianus
TACCTAGATACAGCCAATGTGGTACCATGCCACTGGCCCGACCCTGTCACTCACCTCTTCCCCCGCCTTCTTTCCCTGCCCCTTCTCCACAATAAAAAAATAAATAAATTCAAAAAAAAAAAAAAAAAAAAAAAAAAAAGAAAACAGGTTATGGCAAAAAGAAAGAGATCAAGAAATACAAAAATACCTTTTGAGGTTGTTTTCTTTATTCATTAGCACATACAGAGTTAGAGTTGTAAAAAGAAGAAATACTTAGCATAGTTTTCACCTACCACAATAAAAGTAACATACAGTCATGCATTGCTTATCAATAAGTATATGTTCTGAGTGATGTATCATTGGGCAATTTCTTTGTTGTGTGAACATTATAGAGTGTATTTATACAAAATTAGATGGCATAGCCTAGTACACAGGTATATATACTCAGCAATAGCCAAATGCTCCAATGGTCTAACCTATTGGTACTAGGATACACACTTGCACAGCTATAGTTACTGTAGTAAATCCTGTAGGCAATTCTAACATTAATGTATGTTATATTTTGCATATCTAAACAAATATAAACACATAACTGCTACAGTAAAAAATAGGTTATAAAAGATAAAAAATGATATACCCGTATGGGCACTTACCCTGAGAATGGAGCTTACAGAACCGGCAGTTGGTCTGGCTGAGTCAGTGACAGAGTGGTGAGTGAATCTGGAGGCCTCAGACATTACTATACACCTAGGCTACACTAAATTCATACAAAAATAATTTCCTATATTCAATAATACATTTATCTCTCTTTAATAGCTCCACCTATATTTTCAAAGGCTAAGGTGTTGGCTTTCTACCTGTAGCACAGTGGTTATGGTGCTAGCCAAAAGCTCTGAGGCTGGCAGGTTCGAACCTAGCCTGGGCCTGCTAAACAGCAATGACAACTGCAATAGCAACAAAAAAATAGCCAGGCGTGGTGGGTGCCTATAGTCCCAGCTGCTTCGGAGGATGAGGCCAAACAATCTCCAAAGACCAAGAGTTTGAGGTTGCTGTGAGCTGTGATGCTACAGCACTCTATGAAGGGTAACATAGTAAAACTCATCTCAAAAAAAAAAATTTTATCTATAATAAAAAAATAAATTAAAAGAAAAAAGTCATTATTTTCCATCCCAATGATAACTCCACAAGAGGTATCCTATCACACAAAAAAAAAGACATACAATAAAAAATCAATAAAGAAAAAAATCCTAAGGTGCCCTTAGCATTATTTTGGGATAATGGTTCCTGAACACCATCACTGGTATCTGACAATGTATGTTGGATTATAGGGTAAAATCATGTAATACATATTTTTGTCCTATGGTGAAATAATAACTGTGCCACTTAATACTGAACAAACTCTGTATTGAGTAACTGAGATCTGTGGTTGTAGGATAGACAGTTATGGAGGGACATTAAAAGGAAACTTTACGAGCCTTCTTGAACTGCTGTTGATCACAAATGCTCCAGTGGAAACCAGTTCACCATTTAGGTTCTTGGCACAAAGCTGCGACAAGACTAGGCACTTCATTGTGTGTTCTCATGACAAGCCCAGGATCACAAAGCATTTTGTTATTTTCCTAAGACATTCAGTAATTTCTCTTCAGTCATTATGTATATTAAATGTATGTAGAATTTTCTTAACTCTCATCATACCCTTTTGTTTAAAATAGTATTTGTGTTTGTTTTAGGTAAAGCAATAGTTCTCAGCAATAGCCATTATCAACTTGAATATTCACAACTTGAATATTCATCAGAAGTTCTAGGATAGTTTATATCCAGACAAATTTGGCAAAAAATGTCAATGAGCTAAGTTTAAAAATAACTTATTTTTAAATTTAACTTAAAATTAAAATTAATTTAAAAAATTAATTAATTAAATTTATCTTTAAAAAAACTTATTTTTTTATTTAACATAAAGCTTCATTTATTTGTACTTTTCCCCTAAACCGTTACTGAATTAAAAATTTCCAAATTAAACATAAAAAGTCTAGGAATATGTCATTCAATATAAATTTAATTCTGATAATTAGGCAGATTTTGTAATTTTACAGAAGCAGTAAGTAGGACAAAAATTATGAGTAGAATATTAAAAAGTTACTTTTGTTCTACTAATCAAGTTTTCTCTGTCACTTCGGGGCAACATACACATCAGTGGTTCTCAGTTTTCATAGAACAAAAGAATTATAGTCCATACTTAAAATGCAGTAAATTCTACCATCACTCTAAAAAAAATTGATTCAATATGTCTGACAAGGGACAGAGGTCAAAAAGTAGAACATGTTTTAAGATATATCCCAGGGAATTCTGATAGTGTTACTTTTGAACTCCAATTTGAATGATGTAAGAAATCTTTGGTTGGTGAGGAAGAAAAACCAGATAAGAAAAAGTAGCAATGAGTCGGTAATTATTAAGATTATTTCCAGAAATTTGAATCAAAATGTCTTATATTCAAATTTCACGAATTTGTTAAGAAGCATATTTCAAATGCAAGCGAGCACACCAAAAAGCACATGAACATTTTAAATAGCAATACATTTTTTAATCTTTAATATATTATTTTCTCTACTAATGTCCTTGTTCAGCACAAATTCTTAGAAAACACAAATTAAGCTGTATATGTTCATTAAAATAATTTCTATTTTTTCAAATAAAAGGAGAAAATTATAAATAAAAATATGCTTTAGACTCTGATGCATCTAAAATTGTTATTTCCATCGCTTAAAATCATAAACTTTATTAGACATCTGCATGAGTGGTTGTAGCTTGCAGCTGATTAAAATTCTATATTTAGCAGGAGCTCTAATTTATCTTTAAATACATTATATTATCTTGCATAGAGTATTGTAAAAATAGTATAGAATAATATAGTATACAATAATATAATATCATTAATAATAAATAAAATAAATATCTATACATATAATACTCAAATAAATCTTTAATATTTGAAAAATAGTTTAACCTAATAAAAATTTAAGTTTTCTTAGAATTTTTTTTTTAAGACAAAGACTCACTTTGTTACCCTCTGTAGAGTGCAGTAGTGTCACAGCTCACAGTAACCTCAAACTCTTGGGCTCAAGAATTCACTGTCTTCAGCCTCCTGAGTAGCTGGGACTACAGGCACCCACCACAACACCTGGCTATTTTTAGAGATGATGTCTTGCTCTGGCTTAGGCTGGTCTCAAACCCATGAGCTCAGGCAATCTACCTATCTCGGATTACAGGATTACCCAATCTAATTTTTTTTTATTTTAAATAAATAGAGAGAAAAATTTCCAGGGGATCTAATGATATTGGAGGCACTTTTTACTTTTTTAGAAGTATACATTATTGTGTATAGGTGAAGTTTACAATATTATATTAAGGGACATACATAGATAATAAAATGGTTTAAAATGGTTAATATACATCCATCATCTCATATAGTTACTTTTGTCTTAAGATATAGCTAAAATTTATTTATTTCACAAAATCCCTAACATAATACAATTGTATTAATTATAGTCACCATGTTGTGGATAACTGGATCGCTAGGCTTATATCTGATGTATATAAAATAGCAAACTCAATGCTATCAGTTATTCTTAGTCTTGTGTTTGCAGTTACATCTAACTTCATACTTATAAGGAAGCATAGTGAGGCTGGATGCGGTAGCTCACCCCTGTAATCCCAGCACTCTGGGAGACCAAGGTGGGTGGATTGCCTGAGCTCACAAGTTCGAGACCAGCCTGAGTCAGAGCAAGACCGCATCTCTAAAAATAGCCGGGCATTGTGGTGGGCGCCTGTGGTCCCAGCTACTGGGAGGCTGAGGCAAGAGAATCACTTGAGGCCAAGAATTTGAGCTGTGAGCTATGACACCATGGCACTCTACCAAGGGCAACAAAGTGACACTCTGTCTCCAAAAACAAACAAACAACAAATTAAGTATAATGACAGGATTAAAGAGGGAGAATATTTTTGTTTTATACCATTTACTGTTATTTATTTACCTGACCATATTAATGGCAGATATTGACAATTTCAAATCTCTAAATTTCAGAGATGTTCAGATAAGCCATGATGAAATATGCCCATCAATTTTCACCAATCATGAACTGATATCACAAATATAATCCAACTTTAGAAAGGAAAGCAGATAATGTCTCCACCACTATACAGACATCACAAACTAGGACTTACACAGCAGAAGTCTCAGGCTCACCTCGAGAAAGACCAGCAGTGCTATATCCCGACACCACCATTTTCAGAGCACCTGAAGAAAATCAGACTGATATTACTTAAGAAATAATTTGTATGTCTGCCACCCTATATGAGTTAAACAGGCATGTCTGTATGACACTAGTGTCAAGATTTAAAAATGAGAATGTCCATGTGACAATTAACTTGCAGGAAGTAGAAATCCAATATACTTGTGTTATCAGCAACGTGGCCGTCTTTCTTGATATTGTGTAGACAATTGATCCTGACAGAACATTTGGAGCTACTCTTTGTGAGGCTGAACAAGCATTTTTCAAAGGGCCAAAAACCTGGAATCTTTTGGCATATTTCTGGAATATATCGTGTTCCAGAGTAGTTAAAGAAATGACAAAGATTCTCTAAGCAAATGTTAGTCAGGCCATTTTTAAGCCTTTATTTAACTTCGCCTTGTTCTTGTCCTCAGGCCTGAACAGTTCAGCTTTAGCAAGAATCCTGATAAGTCATTTACATGAAAATGTGCCATAGTCAATGTCCGATCTCCCACAATATCTAAATAATCTCCTCATCTCCACCGTCCCCCAGGAGATTTCTAATCATCCTGGCCTGTCTTCAGTTAGAATCCTGTTAAGTCAGTTTGGCAAAAATTCTTTCTATACTTGATGTCTTCTCTTACTGTCATAGTAGCTCTGCCTTATCTGCTGAAGACAATTTCAAAGACCCCCAGCAGCTGCCTGAGACTGCAGATAGTGACACCCCCAGTATGTACTACCTGTACACACGTACCTATCACATGTGTGGCCGTATCTTTGCAGTTGGAGGTAACTTTTTATCCTTCATCCCTTTCCACCCTCCCCTCTTCTTGGTTTTGGATGTCTCTTTGTTGCCACTGTGCCCATCATTTAGTTCCCAATTATTAGACAGTACATGTGACTGTTTTTCCACCCCTGAGATACTTTATTTAGGAGAACAATATCCAGTTCCATCCTACTTACTACAAAAGACATGATTTTCTTCCTTGTATGTCTGAGCAATACTTCATTTATGAATTGATAGGCACGTAAGTTGATTCCACATCTTTGCAACTGTGAGTTATGCTTCAGTGAACATTGGAGTTCAGGTGTATTTTTGGTAAAATGATTTCTTTTCTTTGGGTAGAGACCCAGAGTGGGATTACTAGATCTAATGGGAAGTCTCCATTTGTTTCTTTGAGGAACCTGAATATTGATTTCTGTAAAAGTTTTTTACTGATTTCCAGTCTCACCAACAGTGCATAAACATTCCTTTCTCTCTGCATCCATGCCAACTTCTGCTATTTTCTAACTTTTGAATAATGACCATTGTGACGGAGGTAAGCTGGTAGCTCACTGTGGTTTTTTTTTGCATTTACTGAGTGAATAATGACATGTAGCATTTTTTCCTATGGTTCTTGGCCATTTGTCTCTCTTCTTTTGAAAAATTTCTATTCATGGCTTTTGTCTATTTTTAATGGAGCTGTTTGCTTGTGTTCATGTTGATTTGAGTTTTTTTGTAGATTTTGGATATAGCCCTTTATTAAATGTGTAGTTTGCAGATTTTTTATCTCCCATTTTGTAGGTTGTCTATTACCTGTATTGATTATTTTCTTTGCTGTTCAGCAGACTCTTGATTTCTGTTTCCTTCTTCACACTTTCACTGATGGAAGATCTTACAGTAGATCTCAACAACCTCAGTCTATGACATTTTTCCCTTCAAAATTAAAAAGAGAACTTTACCTTTTCACTTAAAACAGGCAGTTTACTGCTTCACTTTGACATAGCTAAATTGTCGGCATCAGCATTCTTGTACTTGGGGGCCATTATTAAGTAAAATAAGGATTACGTGGAAACAAGCACTGTGACATTGTGACTGTTGATCCGATAATGGAGAAAGCTATTGAGTGACAAACAGTGAGGGGACGGATGGATGAGATGGCATGGGATTACATGACTCTACTCAGAACAGTGCAAGACCTAAAATGTATGAATTGCTTATTTCTGGAATTTTCCATCGAATATTCTCAGACCACCATGGATTACAGATAACTATAACTGTGGAAAGTTAAATGGAGGCTGGAAGTCTGTTTAGTATTTCATCCATTGACAAATCTTTCCTCCTCCACCTTCCCAACCTGTTCCTTAGCTATAAATCCCCACTCATCCTTGCTGTATTTGGAATTAAGGCCAGCTCTATGCTGCAGTCTCCCCACACTTTTACAGTAAGTACTAATTTTAACCTGTTTTTTATGATTTCAACTACTATCTAGGTCTGTATTTTTCTTAACAGAGGCAGAGAAAAATTTATTAAAGCCTATTGCAATATTGGAGAGAAATCAAACACAAATCCACATGAGATAAAAGGTGGGAGACTTTTTAAAGTGCTGGGTAATCTATAGTGAATGGTGTTGTGGCGTTGGTCAATGTGATTAGATTGTGTTTGCTGATCGGCACTTATGCAAATCATGCTCTGATCCTCCCACAGACTGTGAGATGGGTGCTTTATCTTTATGGATGACTATAGTTCGAAGAGATGGCGCCTAGGTCCTTTCTTAATATTATTTTCATTCTTTTTTTTTTTTTTTAATTTCCTATTAATATGAGGGTATGAATGTTTAGGTTACATTGTTTGCATTTGTTAGGTAAAGTCTATTTGTAGTTGAGCCCTTCACCCCGGAGTTACATTGGGCCCATTAGGTGAGAACACAGCAATTGCCTGCTCTTCTCTCCTGTCTCAAGCAGTTGAGTTTGGGTTTTTCTTTCATATGGGCAGGTAGTTGTTCAACTACTAGTTTCATACTAGCATTGAGTACACTGGATACTTGCTTTTTTATTCTTGTGATACTTTAGTAAAGAGAATCTTATTCAATCCCATCCAGGTAAATACAAAATATTTCAAGTCTCCATCTTCTTTATGGCTGAATATTATTCCATGGTACACATAAACCAAAGTTCATTAATTCATTCCTAGGTTGATAGGCACTTGGAAAGACATTCCAGGATTGGAAATCTGGCAAGAGGCTTGGAGAATATTTACATGTTTAAGGGACAGAGAAAGAATTTACATTTATAAATTTTCTAATGCTCTAAAATAAGAGAGATCGATGCCTATAGTCAGGAAGAAATCTTTCTAAAATTAGATAGAGCTGAGCAGGATGTGAAGGCCATCTTGGTTTTGTACTTTGTACTTTGGTCTTGTGTACCAGGCCTAATAAGAAACTTTATTTGTTTATTTATTTTTTTTTAAGACAGAGTCTCACTATGTTACTTTTGGTAGAGTGCTGTGGCATCACACCTCACAGAAACTTCCAACTCTTGGGCTTAAGTGGTTATCTTGCCTCAGACTCCCAACTAGCTGGGACTACAGTCTACAGGGACCCAACACAATGCCTGGCTATTTTTGGTTGTAGTTGTCATCATTGTTTGGCAGACCAGGCTGAATTTCACCAGCTCCCATGTATGCGGCTGGTGCCCTAGCCGCTTGAGCTGCAAGCACCGAGCCACATCCGACTATGTTTTTATTGTAGTTGTTATTGTTGTTTGGCAGGCTCAGGCCATGTTTGAACCCACCAGCCCAGGCATATGTGGCCGGCACCCTTCTTAACAAATTCTTAACTAGTCCTCTACATGATTTTAATAAAATGTATGCTTTGGTAAAAAATATTTACTCATGTAAGGGAAAAGGAAAATGCCAGCAGCACCCCCTAACATTTTATGCAAAAGAAAAGACCAAGCCTGGGGATTAAGCCATGCAATGCCTCTTGCCTCTTCCAAATGAATAGTTGTTCCTAACATTATACAGTAGTTAGATCCCCAGAAAGGGGCGAAAGGTCTCAGGCATCTACAAGGACTACCCCTGCAGAGCACTTATTTGGAAATTTATTCCTAGAAGCCCATAAAGAAGCACAAGCAAAGTGTAACTTTTTGTCTCTGGGCTTAGAGTATCTCCTAAAACTAAAGACTGCTCAATTTTATTCTTCTTGGATAGATACCTAGTGTCAGGGCTGCTGTGTTCTCCAGAGCTGCATGCAGGAAAGAGCCAGTATAGGGATTGAAAGTACAGGCGTGCAAGAGGTGGACTCCCCATATGTGCAGGAGAGCTTCAAGTAACCTCCCCAGTGGCCTTTTATTGAAACAATATACAACAGGTGTGAAGGGCCCCAAGTACAAGGACTACATGCTTAAGATTACTACGTGCTCTTTCCCCACGGACTTGACTCCCACCCTGATGCACCAAGGTGTTCAAAGTCCAGCCCCTGCTTACTAACAAGCAACTGATCTTATCTTGTTAGACCACTGAGTTACTTTAAGGCCTGTCTCCAGGCTGAAAAACATCTCCCTGCTGGCCAGGAGATTGTCCCATTCCCAGAGCCTCCCTCAAGAACCGGTAACCACTCCTATAAGCATGATGCTCAGTCTCCTACACCTAGTAAAATAATTTTATCATAAGGAAATGTGCACTAGATTGTTTATAGCAGCTCAATTAACAATTGTAAAACCATGCAAACAAGGCAAATGCTCATCAATCCAAGAATGGATTAACATATTGTGGCATATGCACACCAAGGAATACTATTCAGCCATAAAAAGAAGGTAACTTCACATCTTTGTAATTTCCTGGATGGAGTTGAAACACATTCTTCTCATTAAAATCTCAAAAGAATAGAAAAGCAATTATCCAATGTACTCAATACTAAAACTTACTCAATACAAGATCCAGCAGACGATCTAATGCATGCATTTCAATTCAGTTTTGCAGGGGAGATAACGAAGGAGGTGGAGGGGAAGGGGGTTGAGGTCCTCTAACTGAATGGGCATGGGGTGGACGTGTTTGGCTCAACTTTTATGTGTGGGACATAATCGTGAGAGGGACTCTACCTAACAAAATCAAATAGTTTGACCTGGTTGTTTGTACCCTAACATACTTGAAATAAATTTACATTTCAAAAGAAAGAAAGAAAGGAAGGAAGGAAGGAAGGAAAGAAGGAAGGAAGGAAGGAAGGAAGGCTGGCTTCCAAATTCCATACTAATAATGTTGACTGTGAGTTTATCTTCCCAGGGTTAGGAAAGAAACAAGACAAGATGGTTCTTTTACCTACCCAAGGACAATTACATATTGATTCTTCCTTTAGTTCAATTTTCTCTTCATTTACCTTTTCTTTTGTGAAATATAGATTTCCTGGTCCTTACAGCAATGTAATTATTTGTCTCACTACTCCACCTGGCTCCTCCTCAACCTTCCTATATGTCTTCTTCACTACAAATACTGAGTTCCAAAATGCTACTTAGGAAAAAACAGATGCTTCTGTGTGGCTTGTGTTTTTCCTAGGCACATCCTACAACTTTAGCTTAATAAAATCCCTTTGATTGAAAAGCTTTAGATCTTTGCTTCAATCACTTACCTTGGGTTGTCACATACTACAACATAACTTAAACATAATTAAGCATTCTTTACAAATGTTGAAAAAATAACATTTCAATGAAGACTAAAACAGAAAAATAGTACACAATGGTAATTACAAACATAAGGATGAGATACAGTTTGTTGTACTGCAAAACTGTCCATGATTTACCACTTGTATCACCTATAGAAAACACCTCAAGTTTTCTGGAACTTATTTCTCATCTTTCTATTTTTAACAAAATTCATATTTTATTTTGGAAGATGTACTTGGGAAAGAGGGCATCAATAAACTTGGGTTTTTTCAGAAGCACCTATATGTTCAAACAAATCCTATTTAGTATTGAAGGGCCCAGAGGCAAATCCTAACCCTGCGGTGGGGCAGAGGAGGGGGGGGAAAGTGGCTACAGTTTTAAAAGACCATTTTTTTTTTCTCTTTAGTTCTAAATGAGTAATTGACCTTGGGTCTTCTGCGGAATGCCAGCACCTTATCTCAAAACTACTTGTAACATAGCAACCACAGTTTGTTTTTTTGCAGCCAGAAAAAAATAGTTTTTAACAAACTCTGTAGTAACTCTTTAATTGCTGGAAAGAGAGGGTTCTGACTGCAACACTACAATGTTAACTAACTCCCTCCCAGAGATGTTAAGGGCAATGGGAGACACAGGGGATATAAGAGAGAGAGAAGATAAAAGGCTAGTTAGCAGGGTTAGGAAGGGGCAGGGCAGAGTTGGTCTTTCACCAGGGGCTGAGAGATTCTCAGCAGCCACCCCCTGGGTGATAGTTGGCCCTGGTACCCCAGCCACAACCAGGGAGGGCCTGCTCTCCCGAGTCTCACAGCCTCTGGGTAGGGCCAGTCTCAGATAGAGCCAGCCAATCCTAAACCTCCTATGTTACCTCAGTCCCTGTGTGCACCAACCCCTCAACTTGGTCCCGGTTTCCTCCATGAAATTTCCCCTGCGTTTTGTTGCACCCCAAAATGCATCACACCAAAAAGTATAAAACCCACCATCATTTCTACCTTGGGGTCGTCCCCTCTGATCAGAGTTCTGCCGGAGGTACGACCCAAGCGTGCTTGAATAAAGTCACTCCTTTGTTTTTTGCATATGTGTCTGGTGATCTCCTAGTGGCAGAATTTGGTCTTAACAGTATCACTTATGCAATTTGAATAATTCCACTGAAGAAATACTCTTTCTTGTAATAACATGCAAAATATATAGGATCTAAAACTTATTTTTAAGTGATATCATTCATTCACAATACTTTCTTTTAAATCAAACATTGAAAGAACTTCATGATAATTGTCATATAAATTTTATTTGTCAGAATCCTTAAAATGCCTATTAGCATATTTTCTTCTCCAACAAATTATCATATTGCTTTTTGTCAGAAGTATTTCAATTATGAATCGCTTTAAAGTAAATAATTAGCCTGATGCCTTTTGCTGAGATGCCCTTGATAGGAACAGACTCTCTCTTTCCCTCTTTCTCAATGCTGCTGCATAAGTGAGATGAATTTAGTCCTCAAATCTGCATGAAATCTAAACTTGTAGTGTAAATACTTAAGGCATCATTTCCCCCCTTTTATCCAGCTTGTGGCTGAAGCATTTTTTTTTCTTGCTGTCTCTGTTTCCTCAGAGTTATCCCCTCACCTTTCCTGATTCATGCTTTCACAGCCCTATGGTGATACAGACAAGCGTGAGACGTTCGGTCTGTTTTCCCCTCTTCTGTAGGCAGCAGATGTTTCCTGCTGACCCTATAAAGTTATTCAAAGGGATTCTCTAAATTAGCAGAGGTATTCCTAATTCCTGGGGGAATTTCTGATGTATATGATAGCTTTTATGCCTGGAGATATACTTCATTTCAGTATCTGAGACTGATCTGCCTTCATTAATTATAGGCTAAAAAAATGCCCTTAAATGATTTTTTTTCTATATTTTAGTAAGCATTTTCATAAATTAAAAAAATATATATTTTAGGATATATGTCTGTTTTATTATTAGAATTGGAATTCTCAAGAGTTATTTTATTTTATTTTTCTATATAAATCTATGAGTGGACCAGTATGGTGCTCTAAGTCAATAGAAATTTACTCTAGAATATGTATAGTTCTATAGCTTCATCTCAAGAAAATTTACTGTTTACCTTGTAAAATTAAGAAAGATCTGAGAAAGCTGTCTCAAATTCCTTGAAAAATGAAAACTTAATTATTTTGCAAAGACAACTCCTAATTGCTTTGTTTTGTGATTTTCTCCCTTATTGGATAGGTGTCCTTAGCACCAATAAAAGTTAAGATGTTTAAAAGCACATTAGTATCATTCGTTTCCTTAATGCCATAGTTGGAATGTTTGCCCCCTCCAAAACTCACATTGAAATTTAGCTGCCTTTGCAGCAGTACTAAGAGAAGGGACCTTTAATAACTGAATAGACTATGAGGGGCTATGACTTCATAGGTGGTATTGCCTTTAACCAAGGTCTTCAGGGCATGAGTCCTCACTCTTGGCTCTTATGGTGTTCTGTTGGGTGAGGAACAGTATTGTTCTCATCTGGAGGACAGAGTGTTCAAGGTGCCATTATGGAGGGATGAATTGGCCCTTACTAGACATCAATCTCCATAAGACCTTGGTATTGGAAATGTCCATCCTCCAGAATTGTGGGCCCATGAAATTCTTTTTATTATAATTTTTTTTCTGTGATATTCCATTATAGCCACACAAACAGACTATGTGTGTATGTGTGTGTGTGTGTGTGTGTGTGTGTGTGTATGTAGGCTTGTGTTTATTCATATTATTTAATCTTGCTACATTCAAAACAATTTGTCATATTGGATAAATATATAATTGATCTCTGTGTTTCCAACTTATAGTATGTTATGTAGGTTGACTTGAGGTTTTAGTTTGTACAAAAGTCTTATAATTTGTAAGCAATATTTCATTGTGTCGTTAATTTAGTGCTCATAACCTAGAGTTTTCAAAATTATTGAATTAATAGAAGTTAATCAATACTAAATAAGATTTGATTTGTTTTAAACACTTGAATCACAGAAATTAAAACTAAATATATCAAAGAAGATTCATTGTTCACAAAGTTAAGATCTTAAAAATGAGTAAGAACTGGAGAAATGATAGTGAACATGTGCAGAATTTCCATTTGATTTCAAATGCTGACAAATAGGCGAGCTTCTTCTCCCTGGATCTATGGCCAGTGCTCGTGGGTTTTGTAACTACACACAACATATGAATGAAATCTCTATGATGATTTTCAGGAGATGGAGAGGAAAACAAATAGATGTATTTGGATTCATCTTAGCCATGTGTACATTAAAGACTAGAAATCAGAAGAAGATTTACTGCAGATTCTATCACTACTCTTGAATTGTCATGTTTTAAATTTAATCCAACATCTTAAACTCTAGTCTCTGTACCGTAGCATATAATGGAATTATTATTTGATTTTTAAGATTTATTTATTTGAAATGTTTTTGGTAAAAATTTAACAGTAAAGAAACATAAATCATGTTGTGTGTTTTATTGACCTTAAACCCCAAATTGGATTCTGTTCTAGAAATAAAAGGTAATTCATCTTCCATTTCAAGCTAGTCCAAAAGATTGAATTGTGTTAAATGATGTGCTGCACTTTCTCTGATGTTCATTATTGCCTGATATAAATTTTGCTGAGATGAACAAACTCACTTACAGAAACTCTATATGTTAGGTTCACTTATTGTGCCAAAACTTGAAGTTATCTCTGAAGTGTGGGAGACAAAGTCTTAAAAACCGAAAAATATTTGGTATCCAGAGATCTAAATGCTCTAGACCATGGCTATCAATAATTTGCTAATTTTATTTATGGAAACAACTTGTAGACTGAAATTATTTATTTTAATGGGCATCAGGGAACCTGATACCAAATTTATTTACAATTTTTTATTTGACCAATTAGATTTATAAGAATTTCTGAAGTATTTACTTAATTTTCTTCATAAACCAAAATATGCCTACTATCTACTATAGAAAATTTTTACAGAAACAAAATGAAAAATGAAAAACATACACAGACGTTCATACACACACATAGATATATACATGTGTGTAATAGCGTGCCATTAATTGCAATTATATTCTTCCTTCACTACTCAAAACTGACATTAATTTAGACCAGAATAATTGTAATATTTTAAAATGCTTTACCTACATGTCTAAGTGTTAAGTAGATTATATCATTAGAACACAAATAGTGCATACATTAATTAAAAATAAATTACACAGCAGTTTTCTTAATAATTGTTGGAAATTATGTTTGAGATAGTTATTATTATTTTTTTTTGGTGCTGTGGAGAGTTATTTATTAAATGTCCCCAAATTGATAACTGCACAATATGTGGTCCAAGAAGGAATATCTAAAATGTTAATGTTGACATGTTAATTATACTTCTGAAATATAAGCAGAAAAAAACTAAATCTCTAAGCAATGTTCCATGTTGAAAAATGCCCTCTGTTTTTCCAAAGTAAAGAAAATTTAAAAAGAGACTTTTGAGTGCTGCAAGCTGCCACAGACTGTCATTAAATTCATATTTTTCTTCATTGAATATCTTTTTTTACTGTTGTTTCGGTCACTATAGGGTTAGCATATGGATTTTAAGTATCAAGTAATTTACTATCTAACTTTTCTTAGTAAATTTAATTGCTTGGTTTAAAAACAAAATGTGCTCAATATTAATGGCTGAATTAACAGCAGAAGATCCAGTTGAGTAGATGGGAATAAGGATTTTGGGGGATCTCTCCTATGCTGATCTAAATCATCAGAACACATAAGTACAAGGTATTTTTAAAAAGTGAAACATTATAGCAAAGCCACTGCATATTTCCTGTTTTTATCTGTCTAGCCAGGTAAATAGGAATGTTTCCACTGTTTTGAGTCTTTTCATTTAAGACATTCATTTGATATAATTAAAACATCTCATTTTTTAAGAAAGTACAATGTATTGGAATGCCACTTGTAATAACTTAAAACTTACTGCAGTAAAGCTCTTTGTGCTCACATAGTTTAAAAATCACACAATAAAAACAAAGCTGAGTCCAATAACTAATTTTATATCTGGGCTACAGCCATATACTTAAATAACATTTCCATCTGTTCCAGCCTCTAAAAGTTGTTCGAGTTAAGCAATGACAATTCAGCTCATTAACACATACTTAAAACCTTCCTTCTGTAGGTCCCCAACCTGGCAATGTCCCTCTTAATACCACCATAGATTGATATTTGAAATGTATGTTGTTTCCATTGAAATCTCCCTATTTTTATGAAAGTTATTCCATCCATAAGAACTTTCAATTTAGAATACTATGTGAGGATCTAAATAATATAATAATGGAAACACTAATAAACATAGAAAATATACCAAAATAAAGTCAAATATACAAAATAAAGTCAAAAATAAAGATCCTGTTGAAATGTTACAGAATACAATTAAATAATTCATTACAGATAAACACTAGATTTCCTTGAATGTATAAGATGTTATTTGTGTGTGTGTGTGTGTGTGTGTGTGTGTGTCCAGGAGTCAAAGTTAGCCACTTTTTGCCTCCTTCTCTACCTTTGCACTGCCTGGAGCAGAAAAGAAACAGGAGGTGATAGTTACTCTGGCACAGGAGAAGACAGGCCACAAAGTTTTTAATGTCCTGTCAGGCCTACTGTGTCCTATGTAATAAATTTATAAGTGGACTAATTAGATCATAAACTGGTGTGGCAAAGTTGTCTTTTTCTGTACAGAGGAGTAAGATCTTATTGCTGGCCTCACTGAAAGACTGTGAATAAGAAATAAGCAGTATCTACCAATTATTGTGCATGTATTAATGGTAATTTAAATTACTACTTGTAATTTTGGAAGAATTTATGTAAGTCAAGTTCATGAATTCAGCTGTACATGTATTGAGGGTAATTGCCTTTTTTTTTCCAGGTGTCTGCTGGCAATCTTAGATGATAAATGATTGTAAAGGAAAGTCCTACAGCATAAAAAAATTGAAACCACATACATTTGGCAATTTTGAAGAAAAGAGTCATTAAATAAAAACTGGTGTTAAAATTATTCCATATATTATCTAAAACTGAAATCGTGATATTATCTAAAACTGAAATTGTGAGCCAACAGTATTAAATATAATAGAGTCATTTATTTACATTAATATTTTAGTGACAGGATATAACCTTCTTTGTCATTTCCAAATGATTGCTTAAGTTGTTCAGATAGTTTAGAAGTAAAATCATTACAACTTGTAATTGAGTTGTTATTTTTTTACTTACAAATAACACTGTATTTTTTAAGTATAATGTTTATTCAAATAAACAAATAAAATGTAAGCATGTTCAAAGACATAAGGAAAGAAGTTTAGATAAATATAAAATGGATAAAAAGCTCATAAAAATTACTGGGCTTTATTATAGGGAAAGATTTCAAATGGTAGAGTTTGACATGCATAGAAACCACTTTTTTTTTTTTTTTTTTAAAGACGATCTAAATGGCCATCAACCCATGAATGGATTAACAAACTGTGGCATATGTATACCACGGAGTACTATTCAGCCATAAGAAAAGATGGAGACTTTACATCTTTTATATTTACCTGGATGGAATTGAAACACATTCTTCTTAGTAAAGTAACAAAGTATCTCAAGAATGGAAACAAAAAATCCACTGTACTCAATACTAATATGAAACCAATATATGAAACAAATAACAACTGCAATCCACACTAAAGATAAAACACAAATACAGTCTAGCAAGGGGGAGGAGAGAGCTGGGGGAAGGGAGGACGGAAGAGAGAGGCAATTGGAAAGGGAAGGAAGACACCTGGGTGACATCTCACCTAATGTGCACAATGTGAGGGTGTTCATCCCCCTGGGCAAAGGGCTCAACTACAACTTGAACTTTACCTTAGAACTGAAAACAACAATGTAATCTAAAAATTTATGTGTACCCTCATAGTAATTTGAAATAAAAAAAAAAAAAATTTCATTATTGTATGGTTTTATTCACAAATTTGTTTTAGCTCACAAAATTTATATGACTTAGATGTATTCTAAAATACATACTTATTTCAATGGTCCTAGCGTATTGATACCGTTAAACAAAATTAATGAGAAGCTATTGTTTTGGACTGAGCTCCTACACCAGAACCCAACAGACAAAATCAAAATGGAGTCACTCATGCTAACTGCCATGTAATCCAACTGAAACTTTAAGAAGCACATAATGCTCCAGACAGACCAATTTTTCCTGAAAAGAGGAGATTTCAAAGCCACCAATTGAAAGGAACCCAGCTAAGCTGAACCATTGTAATAAGAAATTTCCATCTGCTTTAACTTTTAGTTAGATATCAACTTTAAGTTTAACTGATCTTAACAAATCTATTTGAATTGATAATCCTATTTCTTCATCCCCAGCTTACAACAACCGTTCTGCTACTCCCAGAGGAACACTCATTCTATTTTGTACAATGATATGCTGTCCAGTTTTATAATTTGTATAAAAACCTTTTAGATTTTTAAATGTGTCAAAATTTTATTCACAATACATTGCAAAGTTTATCAACTATAACCTCTGTAGATATACTGTATTTGAAGCCATAGATCAAGCAAATGATTTGATTACGTTGTTTCGTTCCTAACTTGAAGACTACATATCTTTTCTCCTTCTCCTCCTTCTTCTGCTTTCCCTCCTAGTTCTCCTTCTGACTTATTTGCTATCAATACAAGTCATGACACATAGTTTTCAGAATTATTGAAGAATCTTCAAGCTAACATAACCCTGTTTCAATGAAAATGTTAATTAACTATGTAAAAGTTAAATAAGAATAGTTGAAATAAATAAACCCTTGTAGATGAACGTACCCATATGTTTATGTATCCCAAACTACATTTCAGAATATTTTAATCTTATTTGGGTTGACTCATTTCCTATAGGAATAGAACCACCAGGCCCTTCTTTGAGAAAGAAGAAAGGATAATAAGTGAACTTGTCCTGTCAGGAGAGATGCTGGCGGTGATGAGCCTGGTTTTCTCAGAGGGAGTCTTCTTTGATTCCACAGTTATTTGTTCTTTTCGTATCATTGTTCATGTCTAACTCTTTTTGATTGTTTGATAATATATATTAATTAATCTGAACAAGTTAAGATGCCGTTGTACCTTTCATCAAAAACCGCATGGAAATGAAAGCCAGACAAGCAAATTAATCGTTCATAGCCTGCCTTGGAGAGGGAACAGATGCTTTAATTAAAATTGACTGCGAGATAAATTAGCCTAAGGTATAATTTAATAAATACACATTGATAGAAAAATTATAATGAAAATATTTACTTGACCAGTATTGCTTTTCTTGTTTATTGCAACAGAGACTGCATTAACATCAAGGTCATTCTTCATAATCTTTTGGTTAAAAAAAAAAAAAAAAAAAAGTAGAGGTAATTTTTCTTCCTCACAATGTGCTTCCCTGTTTATCAGCTTCACAGAAACTCCGTCAGATTTATCTTCCACTTATTTGTACAGTCAGGAAACGTTCAGTTATCTTTCTGAAGTGAAAGGATAAACAAAAGAAGCCAATAATAATTTCTATGTAAAGATGTCAGAAAAAGTAGTTCTCCCTAACTGTTCATTTTCATTTAAATTTTATTTCATTGAAAGTAGAAATCACGCTATAATTTATCAGAACTTTGTGCTTTTCTTAGACAGCAGGGGAGAGAGAATGAGGGCTGCAGAGAGAAAGTGAGAGAGAGGAAGTAGAGTCTGTTCTTTTTAAGGAAAAACTTACCAAGAGATGTTTCCATTTGGGTGTCAAAAATGGAAAAATATATCATGGTAGAATAAATGTTTATATGTAAATAATAAGTGAATTAAAATTTTATTTGAATTTTGGAATTAGTGTTTAATATGAAACACTAATATGAAAAATTTACCAGGAGGTCTTTAGAATATTACCCAGAATAGATGTTTATCTATAAGTCGTAAGATGATTTATATTAGAAGGGAATTTTGGTTATTTTGGAAGGAAGTTTAGAAGGTCTATAAATTTTTCTAAAATATTTTACGTATTTTATATCTAGTCTCCACTCTTTAGAATTGGCCAACTCAATACCCTTTCTATGTCAACGTTCAGGTGGTTTTTCATGTCTAATTTTATTTACTTTTTCCCCTAACACCCACCACTTTTGCACATGTCAATTTTTATATGTAGCTTTACCCCTGTTAATAAAATGTTTTTAAAGGTTTTAGAAAGTGCTTTTTTTTTTGCATTCAAAAGAAACCCCAGAACACTCCAAAGATGGCTTTTAGGATTTAGAGAATTCTTGAGAATTTTTACACAATGCTTAGTACCTTAACAAGATTTACTACATTAAACTAAACTGTTTCTGGCACAAAACAGTAACAACATTAAAGCCGCCTTTATTTTTTTATTTTTAACATTTCACATTACATTTGTCAAAAGTCTCTTGCACTTATTTTTCCTCTATATTATAAAATTCACTTTTAAAATACAATATTACATCCTGTGAGTTATGATCTCTTAATTATTACAACTAAATATAATTTTAAGGACATTAAAATAATAAAATATTTATGTCCAGTAGTTACTTTGTTACAGGTTCAAAAAAAGTTAATGTTGAGTACTTACCGTGTTTAATTGAAACGTGAAAGCACAGCAGATGCTTGTTAAACGTGATTCCCTTTACTATCAATAGCATATTCCTAAACCCTAAGTAGTCCCAGACACTGAGACTTGGGGGAGATTTTCATGTAGATACGATAGTTCATGATTCTGTCAGGGTCAACACCCGGAGGTGGTATAAAGAAGGCAATTTGGGACAAAAGAGAAAATCATGCAATTATACAGTTGCAATGAAAGTCTTAGTTCGTTCTACAGGATCAATGAAGCTGGAGTGCAACTTAAATGTTCCTTCAACCAGCGCTGAGAGAGTGAGGTTTTATACCACATCAGGTCAGTATCAACCAGTTATTGGATCTTAGCTACACTGGGAAGTTGGTCTTGGAGAATGTATTTCACTTCAAATGAGGGTAAATCCAGGATGGAGACTCAGCTGAGAATGCTAGGAAGTTGGGGAAGAGAGTGCCTCAGTTATTGAGATGGGGCGGACCTGGGTGGTAACACTGCATCTATTACACTGCAAATGACTGAATTATTATTCGTTAGTACACCACGTCTTTTTTTTTTTTTTTTAACTTCCTACTCTATGAATAGTGGCTTGGGCTTCTGTTCTTTCATGCTCAGGATAGCAATACTACTTCAACGCATTGTTTCAGCAAGGACACAGAAAGTGGAGGTAGGCAAATGTCATAGACATGCATGTTCACATTTTTTGAAAAAAAGAATTTCTTGGCATTATTTCCTCCACCTCTAAATAAATTTGAAAAAGTAATTATTAATAAGTAGGCCCATAGCCAATGCAAATACCTGCATACTGAACATTTTTTTTTTTTTTTTAGGAAAAGTGAAGAAAAGAGTAGTTTTCTTTAGGGTGATTTCATTCTCCCTATCAATATTTCAGATGTTTATTTTATGAAAAATAATGATTATTCATAAATAACTGAAATTGAGAAAATGATAATTTTATCATTTTTATGTAATCAAATGCATATGTCATATCATTTTTCATAAAACTTATACTTTTAACATAAATATATACTAATAAAACCACACAACTCTCCTATTCACTTATCTACCATTCCCACTAGATTCTTGTAAAAGTTGAATGTCTTCAATGTCTTTGATACTCTCACAGCATGCTATTTTTATAAATTGGGCCAGGTAATTAAGAAGGTTGGGAAATTTCCAAGGAAGCTGGCTTGAACATACAAGAGCTCACACAGTTCCTCGAAATGATCAAGTATTTGAAATTGTTTCTCAGCCAAGATGCAAGCAAATGGTTGTAATTCATGGCCATTCAGTTTTTCATACAACATTTTATGGAACATACTTTGGGACAGAAATGGGGGACCTGTATCTGTGCCTTCATGATTAATTGTATTTTTACCTTTTATAACTAATTTATAATTCATGATATGTCTAAAACTTATATCTTAATTTTCATGGCCTTTTCTACTATTTCTGTACTACTGTTTTGATAAACACAATCTGGTTAACTATATTTCCCATTTTTGTGAAGGGTCCCACGAAACCAATTTCATTGGTAGATTTTGGTAATTACGCACAAAATCTATTAAGAGTTAGGGGCTTTGGGAGTAGGTAATTTATGTATCGTATCTTTAAATATTTATGATGATTATTTTTAGGACTATGCAAACTACTTTGTAAATTTATGATTAAATCATATAACACACGCTTTTTAGTAATTCATTAATGATACATAACAACCTGGTACTACCTTGATAACTATGTCTATTAAATTTAAAGTAAAAAATTGTGTATTAAAATAACCATACATGTTTTCTCATAATACACAAGTTTCAGTAGTAAAGGCTGAATTGTACGCATATTTTTTGCTTAGCTGCAATTAAAACTTTGTTAAATTTTAAACAAAGAACATTTTCTCTCACTGAAAATTATAAATGTGTATCCCTTGAGAAACATGCCATAATTGTACTATGGCCAAATTATATTCCAAGAAAAAAAATGTTTTGCATGCTATTCATAGTTTTACATTTAATTTTTCTGATATAGGTACATAGAGTGAAACTATAGGAGAATTTCAAATTCATGAGTCTACAAATATTTTTACTAAGTCATAATAAAAATAGACAGAAACATATTAATCAAAATGTAAGACTTTCATAGACACATTATTTAAAATTAAGTAAAACTTTGATGGAAAATAGCTACTATATAAGTCTAAAAGTTTGCAAATAATTCTCTGAAATTTAGTAATTTTGGTTTAGGGTGCAGGATTTCCCATAGTTTTTAGTATAAATTATCACTGCCTACTGCAACTAGCCTATTATATTAACCACCAGAGAAGTAAATGATTGTAACCCCTTACCACCAAAAATATATGAATTAGTTTGGACATGTATTGATAGCCTAGTGTTAGGACTTCTGTAATAAAATTTTGCTCATAGTTTTAATGTTTGTGGTATTTAATATTTTTCTTTTATCATAAAGGCTAATCCTGTTTCTTTCATCAGGCTCTAAAACTTGTAGATCAAACTTTCATATCATTAAGACCAACTTACCCATATGCTCTAGATGTGGTTTAGTGAACAAGTTGAAAGACAATCAAGAGAAAGGATGTTCTAGTCACATTTTTTTTAGTGTGAATGTCAGAAAATTAGCTCTAAATTTAAAGATTGTTTATGGATATTTATTTAAGGAGAGAATATATGAATTCCACTTGAAGAGGAAATCCTCTGATATTAAGTACTATATCCATATTGGTTTAGTTTGATCTTAGCATTTTGTTTTTTATGTGTAGAACTGGTTTTAAACATGCATTGTGCAGAATATGTCGAGACTCTTAGCCTTAGTGTGCCATATCTGTAGAAACAAAAATGTCTAGGTTAAAAGACAGAATAGGTTCTTAAATTCTGAGAAAACTATTTTTCCCTTTCTACTTCAAGAAATAAAGAATAATGTGTTTACTAATGGAATACCACCAGTACCTTTCAAGTGTTTATGATTTGACAGTATTATCTTTCGATCATGGCTTAGTTATGTAATCTGTCTCACAGAGACAAACTTTTTTGTTCCTATTTCCAAAGAAACACATCTTTGTTAAGATTTCTAAATGCCCAAAGGCATTTTAAAATATTTCTTGCTATGAAAACAGAATGTTTCTGTGGTTAATATATTTTGATCTTTCTTTCTTTGGTTATAAATAACTAGAATCTAATTTTAAATTATCCTGAGTGCTTAAAATCAGACTTCATTTTTCTACATTTGTAGATAGATAAAGAGATGGATAGCTATTAAAACACATCTTCAATTGTACAACATGCAGATTTCTTTGATGTCAGACCATAAAGATCAGATTCTGCTACTTAGACTATTGAGTCTTTCCTCTTCCCCCATCTCAGTCTCATGGTAAAGCGTCCGGCACATCATGGACAATAATTACATGTTGGATTGTGTGACAACATCTTTAAATTGGACTATTCTGTCCTTTCAGAAAGAGCCATTATGTCAGTCAGGAGAAGCTGATGTAAAAATAAGTAAGGCAGAGGACTGAACTGGTGACCATCGTCTTCAGTGAAGTGTGTAAAGAAAGGAAAACAAATGCCACATTTACTGGCTATTAAATTGGAACTCAACTCAATGTGGGAGGCAGGCAGGCTGAATTTCTCACCCACCTTCCAGCTCAGGGTAAAGTGCCCAGTCATGGGAATGCCTACGTGACCATCCCTGCCTGGGGAAATCTGCAGTACAGGTAGGCTAAGTTAGGAAGGTGACGATAGCTCAAAGGGATGACACTTGTTTGCCCTCTTTCTCTTCTCCGTGTATATATTACCTGGCCGCTTCAGAGGTTCCAGGACCCTATGTCCCTGTTAGCCTTTACCCAACGTCCTGGGGGCTGTAATCTCCCCTCTCTTAACCCTGAGAGCCGCCTACTGACTGCTGTGCATCCTGGCACCTGTGTTCTCTTAGTGTATTCAATAGAAGACTCCTGAGAAGCAGACAGCCTGCTACATTGTTTTCATGTGCCAGCAGGCTGGCATATGAAACAGTGTGTGCCCTTACAAGATTCCAGGCTTTCTGCTGTAAGATTGGTGTAAATCTCTTGGTTTCTCCAGCATTGCCTCCCTGCTGACCACTGTCCCAGACTGGGCTCCATGGGAACCTCAACAACTAACCAACGAGGGACGTGTGCTCAGAAGGGAGTAAATCTCAGTAAGAATCAGCCAGGAGAGGGAGAGGACAAGGTGGTCAAAACCCACCAGGCTAATGAACATCATCTGAGTGGTGGGCACACTTACACAACCTTGAGCCAAGCATCACACAAGTCATCTATGTACCCATAAATATCAGTATCCTAGAGTATTTGTAAACAATAAATGAAATTAGTTTTAAAATTCATTTTGTCCAGATGTGGTGGCTTTTTCCTCACATCTGTAATCCTGGTACTTTGGGAGGCCAACATATGAAGATCAAGGCCAGGAGTTTGAAACTGGCCTACGCAACATAGTGAGACCTTGTCTCTGCAAAATTACTAAAAAATAAAAAAAATAAATAAAATAAGATAAATGTTAGCTGTTAGCATGTGACTCCTATGGTCCCAGCCACTCCACAGGCTGCTGAGGCCAGAGGATCACTTGAGCACAGGAACTTGAGGCTACAGTAAGCTGTGATCATGACACTGCACTCTAGCTTGGGGAACAGAACAAAATTCTGTTTCTAACAAATAAATAAATAAATAAATCCACATTTATTGTACCTGATATGTGAATTTGTAAAGATTATAGCCATGTTAATGTGCACTTAGGCCATTTAGTCATGACAGTAGCAATCTGTCTCTTACACGAAATATCTTCCACGGAGGAAAGAAGGAGAGCTGTCAAAGCTTGGAATTTGTTTAACATCTTGCTTGTTCTGATTAATAAGTGAGTTGAGTCAAACCTTTGACAGGTGTTCATTTTTTATAATTATATTAAGGCTATTTTACCTTTTCTTATAGGATCTCTTTGCCAAATTATACATTACTAAGTCTCAAATATAAGTTTGGAAATGCTGAAAGAACAATATATAAGGTTAATAGAGAAACAAACTACATTTGGGGAACATCAGATTTATGAAATGGAGGGAAAGCAAACAGTATAAAGCAGAGAACCCGTTGTTAGTATACACAGGCACGACATTGCTACAAACTATAACGTCTAACATTTAATGCAAAGTACAGTGGGAATACTGGACGTTTCTGAGTTAGAAAGACACATTTCAAATTGAATTCCAATAAAAGTTATTTAGTTAAGGCATTTAGTCTGTAATGGAGAGACTAGAGATAAAATCCTGTGAATACTTGTAGTAATGTTTCTATTCACTTTCTATTATTCCAGTTACTCAAGAGTATAAGTACATTTTGACAAATTCCTTGTTACATTGAAATACTTCTCTCTGATGGGGACTTTACATAAAACATGCCTTATTCCTGACCACTTTTTAGCACATGATTACACTTGATCAAAAAAAAATTTTTTTATATTACGGGTTTAAATCAGTGTACTAGTGAAAGAGTATAATGTATGTTGAAGAAGAATCTAGTTCAGTAACCTAAGGGAATGAGAAAGAAAAAAGGAACTTCTTTGTCTCCACTTCCACCAAAAATTCATTCACTCTTGCATGACCAGTGAAGGAGAGGAGTCCCCAATTCCCCATTTAATCAGAGGCCCTAGAAAACAGACCTTAAAAAAACAAAACCCAGTATCATAGGATTCTGATTCACTTTGGGTTGCAAAAAAAAAAAAAAAGTACACTTGGGATTGTCCAGTGGAGCTTTGATCTGTGTTTATTTACAATATGCCTATCCGCATTTTCAATTTAACTACATAAAAGCAATGAAACCTGAATAAAACTGACATTTTTTCTTTTTTACTTACTAGATGCAGGGTGCAAGTTATGAGCAATTAATGCGGGAAGAGAAAAAAGTCAACTCTGCATTTTATCTGTGATGCCAATTCCAAAGAATTAGGGCCCTGGGAATTCAGAAACATTATAACAAAAGGTGAGTTTGACCCGGGTTTGCTTTATGAACAGCCCCCCAGGTTATGCACGTAGTGTAAGTCGGAAGCAAGCAATATCTTCTTTGTATCAGTTGGGCAATTAAGGCATAAAAATGATAAATTATTTCCCATAGCTCACTTGATACAGATGAGAATCTATAAATCTCCTCTATAGGAAAAAATATTTATTATATTTTTAGGTATTTTAACCTCTCTCAATAAATATAATCCTATTTTTAAAATAAAATTATTTGGTTCATTCAAAATTAAATGCCTAATGATTCCCCAACTTAAAATGGTTTACTGACATTTTTTCTTAATTTTACGTTGGTACAAAAATGATACATATTCAATGGGAACCACAGTTCAGTAAAATATTCAATAAATTACATAAGGTACTCAATGCTTTATTGTAAAACAGTCTCTGTGTTCAATTATCTGTGCCCAGTTATCTGCTAATGGAAGTGTTCTGAGCTCATGTAAGGTAGGTTAGGCTAAGTTACAATGTTTGGCAGTTAGGTACATTTAGCATTTTTGACTTAAGATGTTTTCAGTTTGCAGTAGATTTATCACGAAATAACCCATTTTAAGTCAAGCAGCCTCTGAATATACTGAGGACTCATTTATTCAGATTCACTTTGCTGCTGTTTTTTTCTTCTTTTTGAAGATTGGAGGCTGAGACATGAGAAAATATGCCATCTACTCAGCAGGAAAATTACCGTCCACCCTCCAGCTCTATGCAAATTGCTTTTCCATTAAAAAAAAATACATACATATCATGAAAGTTAGCTCTTAAATATTGGAGCTGTTATTTCTTTCACAGAAAACTTTGGCTGGCAATAATATTAGACACCTCTCAGCAAGTTCTTCAGTTTGAAATTTTAGCTTTGCTTGTGTTCATAACCCTGAGCTCCTCCACTCCACTACAGCAATGTCTGAAGCCTACTAACTCTATGCGGATCCCAGAGATTCTGCTGCTGCCTGAGACAGAACAGCATCAAAAGGGGCCTCCATGCACCAGCTACCCCCAGACTCAGTGAAAGGATAGGTAGCAAGGCTTGGGATTTGGGTTCTAGTCTGCTGCCAAAGAACCAGGGGATTAAGCTTCAGAATTGTAGGAAACTAACTCATTCATGGAGATAATTTTCAAAAGTATGGCATTAAAGATAAGAAGGAACTAGAAAATGAACTATCTTTCCTCACTTTCCTCTAGAACACCTATGTCGTGGCATGTTTCCCAATATTGTTGGTCTTGATGATTCCCGGTGGCTGACCACATAGAAAAGTCAAGCAGTAGAAGGGTCAAGCCTGAATCTATTCAAGCCTCAACTTGAAGGAGCAGTTAATAAAATGACGCGTCATCTTTAATTCCCTTTCAAATTTAGCCTGTCTCTTGTTTCTTTCCCTTCCTTCTACTTTGCTGGGATTACACCTCACTGATTTGGCATTGCTGGTGATTTCCCATGTCAGGATCTATTTTCTAGGGAATCTGGGAAAAATAGCATGTAGTCTCTGGGTCTGAGAAATATGAAAGCTCATTCATTTAATATACTCTAATATCCCTCATCACCTTATTTGAAGTTTCAATTCATTCATGATTTGTGGGTGTAGAACATTTGGATTAGATTGGGCAAGGCATATGTCTCTCTTCATGAAAACTTTGTTTTTTAATTCTTCCACTTCTCATCACTGAGTTTGACTAATGAAATCAGGAGTCATATACTTATGAAGCCCCAGCATGTTCCAGTCACTGTGCCAGATGTCGTGACATAAAAATGCATAAAATATGGTGTCAACACTCAAATGGAATGCCTAAACCATATATATATATATTTTTTTCATATATAAGAATAAGTAACAGCACCATTTTTTTTACCTAAATTTCATTTTGTATTTAATGAAATCAAGTCTAT
This sequence comes from Loris lydekkerianus, assembly GCA_963574355.1. Classification (NCBI taxonomy): domain Eukaryota; kingdom Metazoa; phylum Chordata; class Mammalia; order Primates; family Lorisidae; genus Loris; species Loris lydekkerianus. Next base: position 27,221 of record CAUYPK010166593.1, read on the forward strand.
ATTTAATAACTGAATGTATTGTATGAAATGCATATTTTGTAGACATTACCTTTAATTTCCTCAAGAACATACAAAGTAGGTTTGATATTTTTATTTTTAGAATTTGAAGAACTTAGGACTCTGAAAAGTTATTACTTATCACAGATCACACAGATGAAAGGAAGAAAAAGCAAAGATCTTGTCTAACCACAAATCCAACCTTTTTTTTCAGTAGCTTTCCCTTCCCTTTTTTTGGCCCTAATTATGATGTGCATACTTTGAATTTGTGCTCAACTATCAAACCTTAGAATGTTAACAATCTTCTGTTTCAGAGATATATGAATATAGTTCACTGTTCAAAAAAATGAAGCAGGGTGGAGTAGTAATTCAGACCATACTCATCTTGGAAATTAGACATATGTAAGATAAAATCGTGGACGTTCATAATTTTAGCCCAGTCCAAAACTATGCTACTTAATAATATTTTAAAATTTATTTTCCAAATATTAACTGATTCCCTCACATGCTTCGGTGTGGTCCCTGACACTGGGAGCACAGAATTAACAAAGCATATAAAGTTTCTGATGTCCTGGAGCTTATATCATAAGAGGTAGAAAAAAAGACAATTAGTTGTACCCAGAAGTTTTGAGGTTGCTGTGAGCTGGGCTGACGCCACAGCTCTCTACCCAGGGCAACAGAGTGAGATTCTGAAAAGAGAGGCAAGAACAGTAAACTTGTAAAATTTAATGCAATTTTATTAATTTTATAGATTAAAAAATAAAGAACAAGAAAATAAACTGCACAGAATGGTAAGGATGGGCATATTTTATCCCAGGGAGTCAGGAACAGGGGGGAAAGGACCATTTTAGGCACAGGGGACAAGCAAATACCAGGTTGAGGCAAAACCTGCCTGGCACAGAAGTCTATGGCTGAAGCAACGAAAAGGAAAAAGAGGGGCGGCGCCTGTGGCTCAGTGAGTAGGGCCCCGGCCCCATATGCCGAGGGTGGCGGGTTCAAACCCAGCCCCGGCGAACTGCAACCAAAAAATAGCCGGGCGTTGTGGCGGGCGCCTGTAGCCCCAGCTGCTCGGGAGGCCCAAGAGCTGGAGGTTGCTGTGACCTGTGATGCCACTACACTCTACTGAGGGCGGTAAAGTGAGACTCTGTCTCTCCAAAAAAATAAAGAAAGAAAGAAAGAAAAGAAAAGGAAAAAGAACTGATGCTTAACAAGTACCCAAAGATGTAATCACTTGGGACTTAAAGTATATTGAGATTTTAAATATTGTTAAAGGAAGGCAGCTCCTCTACAGTGTTACCCAGAGGAATGTTACGTTCTGACACACTTCTGAAGGGTTGCTCTGGCTGCTCTACTGAGCTAGTGCTTGGGCAGAGCTGAAGAGGAAACACGGGTCAACAAGGTCTGATAGTTGCGGAGGTGAGAGAAGTCCTGGGTACTCCGTAGGGTAAGGGACCATGAACACCCAGAACACTGTAGATGCTGACTGCGGCTGCGTAGGCCCTAACGCTAACGCAAACGCAGGGGTCTAACGCAGGGGTCTAACGCTACTTCACAGGTGCATGTCTGAGTATGTGTCTGTTCATTTGTAAGCTCACTTTTGCTCTTCGCTTTTCCCACCTGCTTTTTCTCTCTTTTCTTTGCCCCCTGTATGTACTATTTTTCATGACTGTGATTTTTTGTGTGTCAGTCCATTGTTATGGACCATTTATTGCCCCAGAGAAATTTCATTATGATTTCGAAGGAAAACAGAGTCTTTGTTTACAGGGCTGCAGGGGATATGTTTATCTATACATAAATTCTTTACTTCCAGACTGTGCTAATTTCACAAATAGAATAATAGGAAGTAGGAGAGTTTTTCTACTTTTTCTTTTTCCTACGTTAAAAAGTACTAAGGACTGTTGTTGCCAGCTGATGAATACATCAAGAGAATCACAATCAGCACTTTCTAAGATTATGTATTTTGAAGATTGCATTTACAAATGAGAAATATACTGCTTTCTTATCTGCTTATCCTCTGACTTTTGCATTTGTTTTAAAAATATATACAGTGTTAACAAAATAGCTAATTCAATCAATAGTACATGCTGTTAATTTCATTTTATATTCTGAATTCAATATATTTGACAATGTTATTCAGGTATTAGAAATCTTTACCGTTATTTGAAAGTGTTAGAGGTTTGTGATGAAGCATTATGGACAAAATAAAATATTTGGTGGTAACTACTAAATGGTAGTCATTTATGTAAGAAACTCAGTCTATGGGAAAGACAGCAGACATACACATAAGCCTAAGGGCTTCATATGACATTTCAGATGAGGACACCTGAGCTACTTTCAAGAGGAAATGGATGAGAAGACAGAAGGGAGACTTGGGGAGGAGAGAACGTGTTAAGGAACTATTGACATGTTCTTTTTGGAAGGTCTATTCCAAAGGAAAAAGAAGGGAAAAGAAGGAATTATCTAAGTTGAAAATGAAGAATAAATGGTCAGTGATGATGATAAGCTTTTATGCCATAATATGTTAAAATAGTATTTTTGTTGTGAATGGTGAGTATATTTTTGGTAGACACGAATGTGATATCTCTTGCAGGGTGAGGAGGAGATTGAAAATCCACAAGACTGTATTGCACAAATAACTGTGGACGTCTAGTACACCTTCAGAGGACTTAAAAACATAAGGTCTGGGGTAGCTCCTGTGGCTCAAAGGAGTAGGGTGCCAGTTCCATATGCCAGAGTGGTGGGTTCAAACCCAGCCCTGGCCAAAAACTGCAAAAAAAAAAAAAAAGGAATGCCTGTTTTTGACCAAGATTGCCTGCCCTGCACCTGCAGTTGAGACAGCACCTCCCCTGAGTCCTTTTGAAACAGTGGGACTTTGAGGTGGTTTCTGTGGTTTTGGTGGACAAGGTGGTTTCTGTGGTTTTGGTGGACAAGGTCACAGGCACAGTTGTGACAGGAGGACACAAGTATTCACTTGCAGTGGAGAAGCAGAATATTAACTGTCATCCTCAGAGGAAGAAATCATTTCCAGAACTTCAGCATTAGGAATCAGAGGAAAAGCAACATCAATGTTATTTATGAAGTGAAAATGTAAGACACAATGTATTTGATGCCAAAGATATACAAAAAGTGGAAGCAAAAATGGTTTCCAAAATTTTGATTGTAATGACTAAGTGTACAGTGTTGCCTTTTGTGAAGGAAAAAATATTTTCAGGGAGGAAACTGCTACTTTCTATTTCGGACACCGTAGATAAGACACGTAGATAAGACACATGTTTCTCTCGTCTATTCCATTGAGTCTTCTCTCCCCTGCTGTCTTTGCTGAGACCTCACCTACTCTAGGAGTCACTTCCTTGATTTGTAATGTACTATTTACATATGAATCCTCTATTTCCCCTTTTACAGAATTCCCAAATTTTAGTGTGATTATACTATTAGTATTTTCATTTTCTAGCAAACTGAGGTTCTGTTGGAGGCTGGAGGGACAATTACTCGCTTCTATCTTATTTATAAACTTATAACTGTGGCAACACTTAACAGAAATTTAAATATATTCAATAAATGAAGTTGCCCAATAGACTTTTTATAGTCAAGTCATGATCGTCACAAGTGACTGAGTCTATTTGTGTAGAGGCCTTTGGTTTGGTTCCAGAGAGCTGTTCAGTTACATTTAGAGTAACTCTTGGCCTGAAGTAGTGGCTCAAGCCTGTAATCCTAACACTTTCGGAGGCCAAGGTGAGTGAATTGCTTGAGTTCAGGAGTTGGAGACATACCAGGCTCAGCAAGAGTGAGACTCTGTCTCTACTAAAAATAGAAAAACTAGCCAGGCATGGTGGTGCACGCCTGTAGTCCCAGCTACTCGGGAGGCTAAGGCAAGAGGATTGCTCAAGCCTAGGAATTTCAGGTTGCTGTGAGCTATGATGATGCCAAGGCACTCTACTCTGGGTGACAGAGTAAGACTCTGTCTTAAAAACAAAATAATAGAGTAACTCTTCTCTTGATCACCCAGCTCTGATCTCTAATATACTTATTGTGAAAACCAAACCTAGGAGTTCCATGATCTATAACAACCACCTGTCATCTTGTCCTCACACAAGAGTGAAGGAATAAGCTAAACCGTAATACCTGCTTCATCCTTCTATCTGCAACATATAGGGTACCTCGGATTTTCCTGGTCCTTTATGAACAAATCAGCTCCTACCCCTAAGTGATTCATATAAAACACTATCTCATCACCAGCTGCGGGTTCAGTCATTCCTTCATGGGCTCGAATGTCAAATCATAAGCTGAGGCCAAAGAACTTACATTTTCTAGCTGTGAGTATACAACTGTTTTATAATTGTGCACAGTGTTAATGTCAAACTGAGGATGGCAGAATTCTAGAGATCCAGGCATCTAATTTAGAGTTTATAACTATTCAATGTGAGTTTCACATGTATATATTTTCATCTTAATAATTATCCGAAAATAGCACAAATTCATTCTGGAGCAAAAAAGAATCCTAACACAAAATTCACAATTTGTGATTGCATTTTACATTTGCAATCACTTTGTCACCAGTAAGTGTATGGTAGTTACACAAAGTAACAGGGAAACAAAAGAAAAAGATGGCAGATATTACATGTACTTAATGGCAATTAAAAACTATTGAAGAAAGGGATCACCAATCAGAATCTGAGAAAAAAACTAAAATTATTTTTATTGAACACAGAATTTGTGTTTGTAGGCCATTCTCTTTGAACAAAGGAAATCCTGACAGAGTTTTTAGAAACGTGGAGGTCAGAAATAGGCAGTCTTCCAGAAATAAGTTTTGGAATTGGTTGATCTTAGAAAAAGAAAAATATATATATATATATATTGTCATATACTTCTTAACAATGTTTTGGTCAACAATGGGCCACACATACATTGGTAGTCCCACAAGATTAAAATATCATACTTTTACTGTACCTTTTTTTTTTTTTTTTTCAATTTTTGGCCAGGGCTGGGTTTGAACCTGCCACCTCTGGTATATGGGGCCTGTGCCCTATTCCCTGAGCCACAGGAGCTGTCCTACTATACCTTTTTAATGTTTAGATATGCTTAGACAAACATTGAAAGTTGTGTTACAATTGCTCACAATAACACACTGTTCAGGTGTTCGGTGGGCAGTTCACTATACCACGGAGTTTATGTGTGTAATCGGCTATGCCGTCTAGGTTTGTGTAAGAACATTCTATGATGTTTGCACATCTTCTACTGAAGCATTTCTTGGAAGGCTCCCGTCCCAAATGATGCATGACTGGACATTCATTTGAGTACGGCTCTTGCTGCTGTTTGCTAATTTCCACGAGTATGTGTCCATCACTCATTAACCAGATTTCACAGGTGTGAGTGTGTGTGTGGAAAGCTATCTCTGACTGGTCAGAATTAGTTTATTACAAGGTCTAATGGTTAGTTAGTACTATGAGTATTGAATAATCAGTCATTCCTACTCTTGAAACGAAGTGTAGAAACATTTTTTTTCCATGAAAGGGCACCGTTTGATGAGGATATAATGCGTAGCCTTGTGTTAGCTCCGTAATGAGACTCTTAATGGAATATAGGAGAGGGAGCAGGAAGCCCACTTTACAAACGTTACTCTGTGTTATTAGTTATGATTGTTCTGTCAAAAGATGAGGCCTGATATAGGATTCATTGTTGGTAAATGTTAGTTAAGTGCTAAAAGTATACATTTCACCTCCACAAATTACAGTGGTTTATACGATGTGGCAAACATAAGATTCTATTCTTTTCTTCTTTCCCTCCTTAAAATAAAAACAAAATATTCCTAACATAATTTTTTTTTTTTCTAGTTAGCCCCTGTTTCACCTCCTAGCATCAAGAATACATTTTCATACCCTTTAAGTTGATGTTTCATTTAAGGGCATCTGGTTTTCAATTTGGTGATTGATAAGCACAGATTGTTTCTATTGCTATTAATTAGCTTTTGACTATTCTGTCAGGATGGTGTACGCAGCTTTTAAAAGGATTCTGCACAGCAGAATTTCAATACCTGTGTGAAGCCATTCATACCACCATGATTCTAAGTCTTACTAACAAGGGACTGAATAATATTTGGGAATATTGCTTCAGGAATTCTCAGGCTAAACAATGTAGAGAAATCTTAATGTCTACTTGAAACCATTTTAGGTAGCCCAGTTACCTTTTGTTTAAGGCCTGATATGAATTTATTGTTTGATCCTTTTGTGATAGTAATGTGGAAGTGGCTTTCAAACTGGGTATTGTGTAGAGGGTAGAATAGTTTTGAAGTGAATAATGGAAAAATCTTGTACTGCCAAGCATGGACCATAATGGGCAATTCAGGTGAGAGACAAGAAGAGTGATAGGGGTACCTTACCTCGGTCTTCGCAGCGATTCCCTACGGGGTCAAAAGCAGAATGCTGGTGGAAATCCAGACAGTGAGATGATTGTGAGTCGTAAAATGAAGAGTATGTTATTGGAAACTATTGGAAAGACCATCCTTATTACAAATTGGTAGAGAAATTGGTTTAATTGTGTCCACAACCTGGGACTTTTTGGACAGCAGAATTTAAGAACTATAAACTCGGATATTTGTGCAAGAAATCTCAACGAAGCAAAATATTAAAGGGGCTACTTGGATTCTATTAAAGGCTGGTAGAAAAATGCAACAAGAGAGAAAAGATTTAAAGGTGGAATTTAGAATGGAAAGAGAATAAAAACATAAAAATGTTGAAAATTATCAGGCTGGCCATGTTAAGAATTGAAAAAAAAAAAACAAACAAACAAAAAAAAACCGCATGTATAGAAGAGAATAGCAGTCATGTCGCCAAGTGAGAGAGAGATCAGTGTGGATGAAAGGAAACCAGGGGCCATTTGTCAGGACAGTGGGAAAAAGACCAAAAGGCATTGCTGAGATCTTTGAGACTGTCTTGCTTGCCCATGGTAAGCTCAGGGGGCCAGGGCCTTGAGGAATATAGCTTTCAGGGAGCAACCCAAAGTGTCTTTTTGCCCTCTGATTTTTATACATTTAGAACTTAAATTCTGATGTATAATCCAGATTGAGTTAATTTTGAGGCATGGTATGAAGTAAACATCAATAGTTATTTTCTTTATAGGCATATCAGATTTTTCAGCATTATAGATTTTTCCTTTATCATCATAGTCTCTTTATACTTTTGCCCAACATCAAGTGGCCAAGTAAATGTGGGTCTATTTCTTATCTCTACTTTCTTCCGTTGATCTGTGCATCAATTCTTTTATCAATAACCCAGTGGCTTGATTTCCAGATTTTCATAAATATTAAAATCAAATACATAAAGGTATCCAGATTTATTGTAGGATTTTAAGATTATTTCAGTTATCTAGTCAAATGGGGGAAGGGAAAAGGAGACTCCTGAAATTTTGATTGGAATTTTATTTAAACTCTAAACAGTTTGTCGAGGACTAATGCATTAGCGATCTTTCTAATCCAACATGCTGTTACAGCTCTTCGTTTATTTAAGTAGTCCGTCATTGTGCTCATCATGGTTATATGGTTTTAAGAGATCATAAATTCTCACTTACCATATTTATTTCTAAGAAATTTTTGTTTTTCGGAATTTTGTAAATAAAATTAACATTTTCCTTTGTAATTTTTTTGGCAATGTATAAAATATGTAATTAAATTTTATATATTAACTACCCTGTGATGTTTTCACTTAAATACTAATTGAAGTACTTAATTTATAGTTTTCTCACAATTTTTGGTGCAAATATTTTTGTCATTTTAAAATGAAGATTCCTTCCTTCCTTCCTTCCTCCCTTCCTCCCTCCCTCCCTCCCTCCCTCCCTCCCTCCCTCTCTTCCTTCTTTCTGTCTTTCTTTCCTTCTTTCTTTCTATCCTTTCTTCCCACCTGCCTTTCTTTTCTTCATATATGTGTGTGAGTGTGTATATGCATGCATATATATGTGTGTGTGCACATGCATGTGAATGCACTGCATTTGTGCCAAGGGCTGTGCACTTTGTTTCCAGCGTAGCAGGAAAGGCACATTTAAGTTGAGTGCTCAAACAGACGGTCAAGTAGTGATTTAAACTGAGCAGCTAGAGGGATAGTATTGCATTATTTTATCTACAAAATTGGAAAGTTCCAAATTCTGCTAGGACTGGTACTGACTTCAGCTAATGAATAATCTTAGGTAAGAAAGTTTTCTTAATCTCTCTCCTTTTCTTTATTTAGAAGACAGAATTTTGAACAGCATATATATTTTTTTAAACTGGGAACAATGAATGTCTATGAGTAATAGGAAGTGGAAGAAATAATAAAGGAAATTGATTTTGAATACTTTAACTTGTCTTCTAAAGGCATATTCCTGCATTTTGAAAATGTGGTGTGTTTTATTTTCTTTAAAAGTTGCCAACTGCATTCAGAGTAATTTACATAAAAGACAGCAGGTAACGACATTTTGCAGTGTATTTCCCTTTTATAAGGAAAGAGAAAGAGAGGAGGAAAAGAAAAGAAAATCATCAAAGAGTTTACGAGGTCGTTTCTGAAACGAGTCTAACATTAAAAAACAGCCCTTGGGTTTTGATAGAAAATAACTTAAAGTTATCCAGGTTCTATAGAATGCATTTAAGGCAATAGAGCAGATGGGATATTGAGTAACATCTTGAGTTAATTTATTTTTGAAGTACACAATGAGTTTTTATGATATAATTGAGTTACAGAGTCAGAAGGAATATCTTTTCCTGTTATTTTATTGTTATCCTTGAACAGCTATCAGAATATTTGGGCAATTATTTTTATAATATGTAAGCTACACACTTAAATCAACATGAGGCATATAATCTTTCTTTCTTTCTTTCTTTCTTTCTTTCTTTCTTTCTTTCTTTCTTTCTTTCTTTCTTTCTTTCTTTCTTTTTTAGAGGCAGAGTCTCACTTTATCACTCTCAGTGGAGTGCTGTGGCGTCACAGGTCACCGTAACCTCCCACTCCTGGGCTTAGGCGATTCTCTTGCCACAGCCTCTGAGTAGCTGGGACTATAGGCACTGGCCACAACACCAAGCTATTTTTTGTGTAGTTTGGCCGGGGCGGGTTTGTTGTAGGCAGCGGGCACCCTACTCACTGCACCACAGGCGCCACCCTAGGCGCCCTAGCATATAATTTCTAACATTTTGTTTTCAGCTGAGAAAAAGTTATAAAGACAATGTTTAAAGCTGGTAACCTGATGTTTCTGAGACAACCAGCTTGTCCAGCCATTTAACAAGGTCTTAGTTGATAATAAATTAAAGTTTGAATTTCTCATTGTATTTATATGTTAAATAGTAAAGCAACTTTATTTTTTGTAAGTAAAAGCAAAACTTCCATATATTCTCCAGCCTCTGTTGTGAACTAAAGAGAACAGTAATTTGAATACAAAAATTAACTATGGTTACCAGTAGCAATTTTATTAATAAAACTAGGAAAATGTGTGTGGGTGACGGGGTTTATAGTCTCAAGAGTACCCCCACTGTATTTGATAGAAAAGAAATGGGATAATTAGGTCCTAATAGGACAATCATTTTACTAATGATTTGTCAGAATGTATTTCTTTTTAAGGTTCTGTTTCTTAAAAAAAAAAAAAAGAGAGAGAGAGAGAAAATTGAATAACCTTAACCAAGAATATCTTGAGGAATACTTTCTTTTAAATTTACATTAGCATTTTGGTTGCACTTAAACATACAAAATAATATTAATATATTGACTCATAAATAATATTGAGATCCTGTAATCCAACTGAGGATTCTTAGAAGCCAAAAGGGAAACTGTGAAAGAACATATATTGTTATTTTCTGCCAAGTACTTTTTTTGCCCCTTTTTAAATATCTCCCAAAGAGAGACCTTATAAAAAAAACTCTGAATGTTCATGGCTTCTTACATGGAGTCAGATTTTCCATTAGATTCCCAAGATATATGGTTTTCTTGCGTTCAGAAGTTATTGTGAGACATAGCGTATGCAAAACCATCTATCAACCCTCCTCGGCAGATCTGAGGTTGACAGGTAACCCGGCAGTATTCACTTTCCTTCCCTTTAGCTGTAGCAGCCTGGTAGCTTCTGCAGACTCTTCACCATGCAGGGGCTTTCTTTTGGCGGTTGTGTTCAGACAATACAGCAATCCAATCAAAACATCAGCAAGGCTCCCTGACAGCACATTTGCTGCTCTGGAAACATTTCCACTTAGCATATGGCAAGGGCATCTTACGCTATGAAACAGCGATTATTTGGATTTTCAGTCTTTGAAAAGCTTGCAAGATTTATTACAGTGAAAAGGCATGCATTTTTAGGCAATTTATAAGGTAGTTTCACAGGTAATTTAAAAAAAAAAAAATCATAAACTGGCCAGGCATGTTGGCTGACACCTGTAATCCTAGTACTTTGAGGGTTGTGAGGATTGCTTGAGGCCAGGAGTTGGAGACCAGCCTGACCGTGAGGGAAACCTGTCTCTACTAAAAATAGAAAAATTATCTGGGCCTGGTGGCAGCTGCCCATAATCCCTGCTGCTTAGGAGGCTGTGGCTAGAGGATTGCTTAAGTTTAGTAATTTGAGGTTGCAGTGAGCTATGATAATGCCTCTGCACTTAGTCTGTTGACAGACTAAGATTTTCTCAGAAAAACAAAACAAAACATAGTTTTTGTGAGTTGAGGAATCTAGTGCTACACTAAGCAGCAAATATTCTCTAAAATGTTTTAGAGAAAAGTCACGGAGGTTATAGGGAAATGTAGAAAACAGAAGAAATGAAGAAATAAATATATTTGGAAGGTTGAAATTGTATTTCATTCTTTTCCACTGATGAACTCCTTTCTATGTTACAGGTCAACCATTTTCCCGAGCAACCTAGCCTCCTATCCACCCAGACAGAGCATCTTGCTTCCTAAGAGGTCGGCTAGAGGCTCTAGGACATATTGCCACTTTTAGCTATTTCTCTTGGAGTTTCCTTAATGACTGTCACCCCTCTAGGCATCTGGGCTATTTAGGTATCATACTTCTTCATTTCAGTAAGTTCATGACATGACCCAATTACTGAGTTTAAGGCTCATGTAATTCTGTAGTGTGGACGCTTTGTAAAGAAAGAAGACCTTGATGTTATCAGGAACTCAACTCCAAATTACATGCAAAAGTCTCACTACTTGAGAGATTTCCAGGGGACAGTTAATCGAGCTTATGTAGACTCCTGTGATCCTCAAGTTCACTAAGCCTTACCTACTTCAGCTGTGCCTTTCCAATAGTGGTCATCTTGCTGTCACTAACTTGCATTAGGACATAAAGATCTCACACCAGAAAAAAAATTTTTTTTGTTCTGTTTACCAAATAAAGTACTCACAATAAGATAGATTACAAATTAACCATGCTTTTTTTCTCTCTCATTCTGTATTTTACAAGATCCTTCGCGTTGATTAGGTAAGTAATTGTCTCTTACCATAAGATGTTTTCTACGATTAAGTCTGTGCCTAGAGAACAAAAAATAGTTCATAGTAAGAGTTTTCTATGATGTATCAGGATGTATGAAGTAAAAAAAAATAATAATAATTAAACAAAGCCAGTTTCCAGTTCTGATATACTTAGGCTCTAAATCACAAAAAGCTATAAAACAGATATTTAAAGCTTTGACAGATATGTCAGACATCACTTTCCTCCTGCGTACTCCATATGAAATGCAGGAGGAAAAATAACCTTTAGGATTTAAGCTGCATTTAAGCTGCATTTTGTCCATTATGTCTGCTAATGAACTTATTATAAAATGCTCTTATGAAATGATTACATTTCCAACAAGAATTTATTTCTTCTTTACGTGACTTCATTTTTTGTGTTACATTACTTGTCAAAAATATTGTTTAATGTAATATTTGATTAGTTGTTGAATTAGTTTGACAAGTGACATATAAAAATGTTTTCAGAAATGATTGCTAAGGATAAAAAAATCAAGAAAAAACAACCATATAAATAAAATTGGAAGGGCTACATACTCCACTCACATACAGAAGGCATTTTATACACTATTTTGAGGGAAAAACTAATCACTCTAGTGCACACACTGAGAGAGACACACAAATAAGAAGCACAGCACATGCCTGGTGCAACTAGACACTCTATTCCCATAGGCTTAAGGACACATATATTTAGTAACATGTAAGTTTTACCATCATTATTATGAGGCATGCTAAATTATTAAAGAATGAGAAGAAACTATTCTGTTTTAGTACCTGAGTTCAGCAGCTCAGGCTAAAATCATTTGATGGAGTGAGATAGAAATAATTAGGAACCAGAAGAGATATTATGTGTCTACTACAGATTTTCAGCAACCCAAGAGTTGAAAGCAGTAGTGATCGCTTAATGATTAGTCTTTATCACATGAAGATAGGAATAATAATTTACTAGTTTCTAATACAATTTTCAAATTTCAGATTATAACTGTTATTGGAAGAATATGTCATAAAATTATATATGCCAAGAAAACATCTTTGCCCCAAATGTACCAAGTATCCAATTTATTGTCTTCTTAATGGTTCAAAATAATGCAATAGTATGTTTTAACTTAAACATCTATTCATTGATCTACAAAGTAGGTAACTCTGACCCTCCAACAGGTGTGCTGTGATGCTTTCTATAGATCTAACCAAATGCCTCAGGAAACACTTAGAGATTGAAATGCATCTAGGTAAGGGATTTTACTTTGGATTGCTGAAAAGAAATAATTTGGAACTAGATAGGGGTAGTGGTTGTACAACATTGGGAATGCACTACATTTTGCTAAATTATGTACTTTAAAATGGTTCATTTTATGTATGTTTACTTAAACGTGTCCTTTTTTGTTTCTTTGTTTTACAAATACAAAATTCCTATCTGATTCTTATGGTGCATCTAGAACCAGTTGTTCACTCAGTCCCCGTTTAGACTGTGTTCCTTGACAGGTGAACTGTCATTAAATTTAATTGTCTTTTCCATTGTTCTGCTGCAGCAGGGAAGTCTCCCTCCTTTTTCACTGTGTACTCCAAACACTAAGCCAAGTTTTTGCCATTAAAAAAAAATGTGCACAGTAAAGAATAAATAAATAAATGAATGTTGTTTTATAAATTTACTAGTTCAAAAATTTAGGTATCTGTCTTCACAAATGTATGTAAGACTTCTACAAAACTTTAGGTATCTGTCTTCACAAATGTATGTAAGACTTCTAAATATGTATAATTTATCACAATAAATGAAGCAAAAATGAATGAATTTTGTTTTATTAAGTTCACTGATTGTGTTTTATTTGATTCAATTTTTTTTCATAGCATTCTTTTCCAGGGATAGGGCCAGAAAGTCAAAATCTTGGATTGTATAAGAAGAAATTAAAAAAAAAAAAAATATGTGTGTGTGTTTGTATATGTGTACATATACTTACATATATATGTAAATATATGTATATTTATAGATAATGTTCCACTCAAAATTTTATTTATTACTAAAGTTAAGATAAAAATGATATCTTGCTTTAAAAAAAACAACAGTGTTTTAATTAGATATCTGAACTCAAGCCATTCTACAAATTAAGAAAATGTGTCTTGCTTTTTAAAAGGTATGTTACTATTGTTAGCTGTTCTACCATTGATATTCACTATAATGAAGAATTGAAAGTACTAGCTATGGAGCCAGATCAAGTTTAAAATGTAGCTCTTCAACTTCTCAGATTAATGATTTTGTCCAAGTTCCTTAAACTTTCTGTGCCTCCATTTCTCTGTCACTAACATGTTCCATTATAACATTTGTCTCATAGGGTATTATTAAAGTCGATAAAATAAGATGCTTAAACTATTTAAGATGGCACTTAACAAAATAATTTTTTGTCATAAATGTTATGGTTTTAGTATAGTATCTGTGCAGGTGATTTAAGTATCTTGTTTGTGCTATTAGAAATGTAGCACCTTCCAGCAGAAATCAGCATAGCTGAGATAATATTCTTTAAAGAGCATAACTTGCTTCATTTCGCCAGTTCTACTTACCAGGATTATGACTGCATTATATTAGTTAGAGTTTATTTAATCCAGAAAATCAATCTAAAACTGTTCATGAAGTGTATAAAGAATCTCTTTAACTCATTTCCTTATATAAAAAAAATAAATAAATTATGGTGTTTGCATTACCAATCCACAAATGGAGTCTTTATAATATAATCCACATAAATCTAATAATAAATCACAAATATGCAAGGAATTAGTTCAGAAGACTTCAGCGTTTTCCCAGTTACCACTTATTAGTAAGCTAGTGAATATAGATCCACATAGTTTCAATGAGAATCTTTCTTGGAGTGTGATCTAGATTTCTTCATTTCAGTGTGACTCACGCTGTTTTGTTTGATGCCAATCTGCTTAGAGTTTTCTCATTTATAGGTTCTTTTTCAGATCTTAATCTGTTTGTGAATTTATTCACAAGCCATGTTCAAAATAATGTGTATCAATTTGTTCTAAAAGTCATGTGTTCCTGGTGAAGATCCGTATTGCTTACTTTTCTTTATCCTGGAATATTACCCATTCTTATTTTTGTTTCTCTAAGGCCCTAAAGCATTCTCATGCAATCTGCTCATTCTTTGCTTGTTTCTTTTTTCTGCACAGCTCTCATGGTTTCAGCTCGATGGTGTTAATAGTCTTTTTCTCCTTCTACTTCTTTTTTTTTTTTTTTTTGTCAGTGAAAATATCATCCCAAATTAACATCTGAGCAGGGAATAAAAATGCCCCCTGATTAAACAGAAAACATGAATGTCATGATACCATTTCTGTATCATTCATCTTCCTTTCTACTTCCTTTCTACTCACAGCCCTGTCCTCACCTCTTCCTCACTATTCCAGTTATAGTGCCACGTATCTAGCTATCTCTTAGAGAAGGATATATATATATATATATTTTTTTTTTCTGTATTTGGAGGTTATGTGCAGTAAACACCAGCTTCACAAGTACTCTCAGATCGATCCTTTCACCCTAATATTGTTTGATAATAGGGAGAAAACATTCTCTCTTTTTAAAAATCTGTAAGCAACTCACATATGTATATACAACCAAAAAGTAGCATTTATAACCTCACTCTATTTAGTTGGACATGCTGTACAGCATACTGACTCTAGTCAATGATAGTAACGATACCCTGTTACGTCCATCCTATTCGTCAAAATGGGACCAACTTCTACCTTGTCTTACATTATTTTTTTTTATTCGCATTATTTATTAAATCTTGGTGTACTTGCTCTGCTTGTGTTGATAATATATCTTGCATTGCATTTTTTCTCAGTATTTTTATCATGAATGTAAAGAATATATACTATAGATCATATATAAAAAGAAAAATAAGTACAGAGAAAATATTTCACAATGGAGTTGCTTAACACATTACCCAAAGGGTGAAAAGAATATATATTTTTAAAAAATGGTAGGAGAATCCCATAATAAAGATAATCTATCCCAAGTTGTTCATTTGAAATTCACTTTCCCAGTTTACATCTTCTTGTAGGTATCTAAAATTCCCTGTTGCTAAGGGCTTTTGAGCTGTGTCTCTGATATTTTGGAAGGACCGTTTGTAATCACACAGAGAAAGGCAGCTTGTTATGATGAATCACCTGCATCATATAGCTGCTAGTTGAAAATAAGTAAATGGATAGATAAATAAATAAATAAATACACTGACATAAGAATTCTAGGGATGGTAAGAGCCATATGTCAACCTTTGCTCAAGAAGCATATTATTTCATTGTATTTTAATGAATTGTGACTACAACACACAGGGAAAGGAGACTGTGTGATAAATAAAGCACAATGGAGTTAGAACACCATTTTGAAATGGTTAATTAATTAATAGATTTAGATTATGTGCAGCACTGACTACTAACATCAAAGAGAGACACCTGGCTGCTATGTGTGTCCTGATGAAGGCACACAGCACTGATTTTAAAGTTTTTTTTGCCAAAATTTCATAGCCAGGAAATGAACCAATAGAGTGACTTAGCTGCAAACATATGTTATCCTTCAAGAAAAAGAACGCATGACTCTGAGGGTGGCAGAGGGTGGCAGGCAGCCACTGCAGCTGCAGGCCCAGTGGGCTGGTTGCCTCCAAGGGCCCAGATGGCAGAACATGGAGCCAAAGAGGAGCATTTTCAGGCCTTGAAACCTGTGGGTTTCATACGTGTTTTGGACCCCAACTCCTGAATTCATTCCACTTTCTCCCTTTCAGAATGGGCATCTTCTAGTCAACTCCTTTATTTGGGAAGCAGATCACTTGTTTTCTAGTTTCCAGGTAACAAATAGGGAGGAATTTGCTTCTGCATGAATTATACCCAGGGTGTCACCGACTTTGATTTAGATGATGAAACTTGGAACTTTTTCAGTTAATGATACTCAAATGAGATTTTGGATTTAGAGACAATTCTGGAATGGATAAAGACTTCTGCAGAAGTCACCCCAACTGGGGCTAAGGTGAATATACCAATGATTTGCCTACCCAATGGACATGCATTTGGGGGGACCAAATGGTGGACTGTGGTGTGTTGAATAGTATTTTCTCCAAATTCGAGCCTACCCCAAATTTCAGAAAGTGACTTACTTTAAAAATAGGGTCTTTGCTGATGTAACTATGAATAGATTGTAGGATGTACAGGAAAAAAATGGCATATGGAGACAAAGGTAGAACAGTTATTTTACCTTTATCCAGGGAATGTTGGGAGCTGCCGGAAGCCAGAAAAGGCAGAGAATGATTCTTTCCCAGAATCTTGGAAAGGGAGTGTGGCACTGCAGGAACTTTGATTTTAAAACCTCTGGCCTCCAGACTTGTAAGAGAATCAGTTCCTCTTGTTTTAACCACTGCGTGGTATGTTGCTATAGAATTCCTAGGAAACAAATATAACATGTAAGTTAAAAAAAAGTCTTTGTGATTATATACAAGGCTGTTTATAAGAATTATGAGTTTATAATTGTGATCCATATTTTTCTATTTGGAAATGGAGGAATAATAGCAGTTCCTTTAAACATGTATTGAAACTAATGGCAGAAATAAATATTTTATTATTATCAAATCACTTATTTTTTACAATAATTTCATTTGCAAAGTTTTGCACTAACTTTATTTGCTAAATTTTAATAACAATATATAAATTAGTAAGACATGTTTCAAAGGTAAAATTAATCCTCTAATATCAAATAACTTTTAATTGGCAGACATGGATATGAAATCTTAATCATCTGACTGAAAACCTGTGCTCTTAACTAAAAACTCACGCTCACAGCGTAGTGACTGTAAGTCTGGTAAGACCTTAAAAGAACCCTGTCAGCTTAACTTGAGGCCATGTATTATTATTAATTTAATATTTAATAGATGTTTCCATTCACTCATGTTACTTCATAGTATATCCACTCAGAGTTTTTATTTCTGAACCCCAGAATGTATAATCTATTAGGGTGAGTTGTATCTCTCAAAAACATTTCTATATTGAAGTCCTAGCCTTCAATACCTCTGAATATAACTTGATTTGGAAATAGTATAGTTATAGATAAAATGAGTTGGTCTGAGATCATTGTAGAGACCTGAGTCTATTAGGAGCAGGTTTCTTATACAAACAAGGGATTTGTTCACAGGAACAGAAATGCAGAGAGGACAGATGATGGGAAAAGACATAGGGAGAAATGATCATCCACCATCCAAGATCAGAAGGCTGGAAGAGGTTTTTCCTTCATAGTGCTCAGAGGAGTCCTGCCCGCTGATACCTTGATTTCAGACCTCTTGCCTCCATACCTGCGAGATAATGCATTTTCGTGCAAAGTCACCATATTTGTGATACTCCGTTACAGTAGAAAACTAATACCCTATCGAGCATCCATTTTTTTTTTTTGTTTAATATTTATAATATATGAAGAGTGAGAAAAGGTGATATTATTGTATTTTCTGACCAACAACCTCTACTTAGGGTAGTGACTCTTTAGGCACTATGGTAAATTAATACTTCAGGGAAAATTGCATTTTAACTCCTTTCTCATTTTGAATTTTTTTTTTTCAGTTAAACACTATATCATTGTCTAATTCTTGAAATTATGGCTTTTCATTTAAACTGGACCTCTTGAGAAACATTTTTGATCTCCATTATGCTCTGTTCAGTTTCCATTGTGCTTACATTTAAGTGTCTCTTGGCTGAATCTAGCCCTTGGTACTATCTTCCATCGATAAAGTTTGGAGCTATTTTCAGCCATGGTACTCATCTGTTTCCTGGTAACCAATCAAGTGATTGTGCATTCTGGAGACTCAGTAAATGTTTGTGGTTAATGATAGTCAATTTAACTGTGCATAAAATAAAATAGACTCCTGAAGCATAATCAATAAAATATTTTTTTTTCTCTACTATCCATTCAAATAAGTTCTGAGATTTGAATTCTTTTTTTTTTTTTTTTTTTTTTTTTTTTTTTTGTACAACTGGTGTTAACTTTTGGAAAGTGTAATTTTTTTATAAAAAAAA
>CAUYPK010166599.1:0-83266 GCA_963574355.1 Loris lydekkerianus
TTTTTTGTATGGTGGAAAAACATAGCCCCTGTCTTAGGTTGCCTGCTCTTGCAGTTTCAGTCTTACCCGTCATGGGGATACAAACATCAATGGTTTGGTCCCTGTCTTAGGTTGACTGAACGCAGAGTGATCTTACCCGTCCTTGGGTACTATGAATGTAATCCACCGTGCAGCCTCTCCATATCCTGTCTTAGATTGTCCCAGCTTTGGGAATCTTACCCATCATTGGTGCTATGGAGGGCGGTGAAGAATAATAGTTAGATTCTTGGTTAATGAGAGGGTGATATTGGACCTCAACCTGATTTAACTGCCTCTAACCCTTTTGAAGAATACAAGGCTTTTTAATCAGACTTTCTTACTATTGAGTAACTGGAGATATTTATTTCATCCCATACGAATCCCTGTCAGATGGGGAGTTTGCAAATATTTTCTCCCATTGTGTGAGTTATCCCTTCACTTTCTTGCTCCCTTTGCTGTACAGAAGTTTTTTAGCTTCATGTGGTCCCATTTGTCTATTTCTTCTTTGCTTGCCTGTGCTTTGGGGGTATTACTCAAAAAGTCCTTGCCCAGAACAAAGTTTTGAAGTATTTCCCAATGTTTTCTTTCAGTAGTTTCATAGTTTCAGCGCTTAGACTTAAGACTTTAATCTATTTTCATTCTATTTTTTATATTGTGAGAGATGGGGTCGAATTTCATTCTTATACCTACAGAGAGTCCAATTTTCTTAGCACCATTTATTAATGAGGTATCATTTCACTCCAGTTAAGATGGCTTTTATTAAAAAAAAAAAAACAGGCAATTATTAATGCTGGTGAGGAAGTGGAGAAAGGGGAACTCTCGTACACTATTGGTAGGAATGTAAATTAGTGCAACTACCATAAGGAATAGTATGACTTTTTTTTTTCCTTTGGGGTAGATACCTAGTAATAGGATAGCAGGATCAAATGGAAAGTCTACTTAGTTCTGAGCACTCTCCATACTTCTTTCTATAGAGGCTATGATAGTATGCAGTCTCATCAATAGTAAAGGAAAGTTGTTCCCTTCTTTCTGCACCCATGCCAGCATCTGTTGTTTTAGGATCTTGTGATGTGGGCCCTTCTCATTGGGGTTAGGCAATATCTCAGAGTGGTATTGATTTGAACTTCTCTAACAAGTAGAGACAATGAGCATTTCTTCATGAGTGTGTTGACCATTCATCCATTCCCATGAGAAAAGATTCTGTTCAGTCTCTTGCCTAGACTTTATTGGAGTTGTTTGCTGGTTTTCTGTGGATTTGCTTGAGACTTTGCCTGACAAATGCAAGAAATATGGCCTAATTGTATGTACACTATACTAATCAGAAATAAAATAAACAAACAAACAAAAAAATAGTATGGAAATTCTGGCCCAGCCACCTTTCTGTTAGGTATATATCCAAAAGAAAGAAATCAGTGTACTAGAAAGACATCTATATTCCCATGTTTATTATAGCACCTTTCACTATAGCCAAGATTACAAATGGATAAAGAAATTATAGTACATATACACAATGGAATATTATATAGCCATAAAAATATATAATCTTGTCACTTTCAACAACATGGATAGACTGGAGAGCATTATGTTAAGTGGAACAAGCCAAGCACAGGAAGAAAAATCTCACACATTCTTACTCATGTGCAGGAGCTAAATATTAAAACAATTGATCTTATGGATACAGAGAATAGAATGATAATTACCAGAAATTAGAAAGGGTAGTGAGGCTAGAGGTGGGGGTGGGGAAGGGCGATGTTAATGGATGCCAGATCGATAGAATCAACAGTATTTGATAGCACAAAAAAGTGACTATAATAAAAAATAAGTTATTATATACTTTAAAATAATTAAAAGAGTTGAATTGGAATTGGAATTGTATTCCTAACACAAGGATCTGATGAACTCTAGAGGTGATGGATGCTCCAATTATCCTGATTTAATCACATTGCCTATATCAAAACATCACAAGTACCCGATAAAAAGATACAAGTGGTATGTGCCCCTAAGAGGTAAAAATGAATATTTTAAAAAAGATAAACAGGTTAATGAATGAAAAAAACAAAAATTCTTCTAGAAGCATCACCAAAATAAATAAATAAACAAACAAACAAATAAATAAGAGTACAAGTTAATCTCTAAGAATAAGTTTTGAGCATGATGACTGTGTGTTCTCACATAGCAAATGCGAATGCTACAACTTTCATATCCAGGCATAGGCTCAGCCTATACCATAAGAATCCTGACATTTAAAGATGCAGTATACATTTATCACAATTGTCACTTGCCATTAATTTACTTTCCCTTTATGCATCTGTTAAAAAAATAATTAGGATTTTATGCTGCTGTAAATATGTTTGTTCATCCATTAGTACAAAGCAAAAGATTAATTGCATTACGATGGGAATCAGGACTACAACACTTCCAGCCACAATGATAACAGTGACAGCTGGGCTGCCCACACAGTACCTTGCTCTGATAAGCTTCAAAAACAAGTGTAGATGGGAAAATAATTAAATCACTGACAAGGTGTCACCAGCTTTATTTTCCCTATTCTAAGCATTCAGCTTACAATCACCCAAACAAAAAGCTGCTCACTGCAAATTAGAAAAGAGCGTTGCTCCCCTATCTCCAAATTCCCTAGTTTAATGTTAACTATAAGCTGGAATGCTGCCAATTTCTCTTTTATTTAACTCCTAGCATTTTGCTCAGCAAGCTGAAGAGGACAGAAGAGTTAACCTGATAGAGTTGTTTGTCACTAGTGTCTACTCAGAATCCAATAGAGCTGGCCCCAAGGTTACAAGGCCAGTGCAGTCACACAGGACCCAGTGCTTGGTTTAATGTACTGTTGTCAGCATCTTGAAAATCTCAATAGTTTTTTAGCAAGGGACCCTGCATTTTCACTTTGCACTGGGCCTCATAAATTATGTACCAAGTCCTACCGATAACTGAAAAAAATAGTAATATAATCTCCTTATCTGTCTCTTTGTGTTACTCTATATTTCTCTAGAGATATTTAGATATACATCTATATCCATATCTATAGATCTCTATATTTCTATATCTATGTAGATAGAGAGATGAGTTAGTCAGATGGCAGTGAATACATACACAAATACTCATTGCTGCTTCTCTGGACAGAAAACAAAAACAAACAGCAAACAAGCTTTCTTCTTTCCTTTTTTTTTTCTGATTTTTTCCTGGTCAATTAAAAAAGAAAATAGTGTTATGGAGTGTAAACATTGTATCTGTTTTTTTAAGGAAACATCTGAGAAGGAAGAGATGTGCTATACTTGTATTTCAATTATCTTCTGACTACAAATAACTGTGGTCCAAAATATACTGATGATTGTTTTAGCACAAACAGACGTTAAAGTTTTGAACCTTGGGTAGGAATTTATATCACTCAAGAAAACATCTGTGCAGTGATTTGTGTAATGATCTAGTCTATAATGACCACTAACCACCACCAAGGAAAAAAAGAAATGATGTGATGGCAGAATTGTTCAACTCAAAACTTTACCCTTTGATGCATAATCAACAAAAAAAGGCAGAGAATGACCCTCAGTTTTGACATTCCCACAACAAGTAACAGACAGATGGCCATGACTGTAACCAAAACGTATGGATAATCATCTCTGATGAATCATTTATCATGACGGCTTCTCTTATGGAAGTGACTTTTTTAGAGCCCCTAAAAACCTGGCTCTTTAAGGAATTGGCTGGTGACATGATGTGTCTACTATTCAACTGGAAACTAGATTATACCTCTAGGTGATTTTTAAATCTTATTTTTTTAAAAGCCCTTGGATTTATTAAATATTACTAATCAAAAATTTTCTGCTTGAAGTTGGAGAATGAGAGACTTTGTATATAGATAGGGGGCCTCAAAAATAGGTCAGGTAACACAAAAGAACAAGACAGCCTGCTTAAGGGGAAGGGAGATACAAATTAACTGCTAGAGACATGGGTATGTTTTAGCCTAGGCAGCAGCTGCTGAATAATTAGGGCCCAAAGGCCTTCATAAAGGTTATAAGTCTTGTTACTGTGGCTAACCAAATCTGCTTGAGTAATTTTCCTTTTGCTATTGCAATTATGGGGTTTTAACTCACTAGGTAGCTGATTTTGTGGCATGTACATATTTGAAGTGTCGGGGAAAATGAGCTTCCAGGGCTCCCCTCTGGACTGCTTTAAAGCAATGATAATAAATCCTCACTAAAAGGAAACTGGTTCTTAGGCAAAGCTGTTTTGAGGATGAGAGTGGAGAGAACTATAGGAGGAAGTAGATAAACATTTCATAAGCAATGGTCCTGAAAAACTAGATTACAATACGATATCATGCAATACCATGATGTAATGTAAAATACCATGAAAAGGAACATGTTATGCTTTGATGTAATATAATAAGAATTTTATATTTTTTATTATTACAGATAAGTTTTCATCTTCCCTTTGTTAGAAAATTTTGATTCTATTTTAGATATACTTTTTCATAAGTAATACTTACTTTTGAACATGTCCCCTTTCAGAATTGAGAAACTATTACCCTTGTTTCTTACCCTTTCTATGAAGCCTTGTTCATCGATGCTTTGTCTTACTTGTCTCATTGTCAAGTCTGTCTCCTCTTATCCTGACACGACATCAGATATATAAGATATTAAGAGGAAGGAGGTGGAGCAAGATGGACAAATAGAACCCTCTAGCAGTCATTCTCCAAGAGGAACACAAAATTGAACAACTATTTGTGCAGAAAAACAACCTGATAAGAACCAACGAAAATCAAATGAGCAATCACAGTACCTGTTTATAATATAGTAACAACGAAACAGGTATTGAAAAAAGTAGGAGAGACAGTCTTACATTGCCTCTACCACCCCCCTCCCAAACCAGGCAGCAGCAGGGAGGAAGGGAGGAAATTCAGTGCCACCCTGTAACAACACACACAATTATCAGACAGAAATTTCACCAGTGACCATGAAGGAAACATTTAAACAACCTCTGGGCCAGAATGAAATTCCCTCACCCCAGTAGGAGCAACTCAAGTAGCAATTGGCTTCACCACTGGCTGAGTAAATGATCTGGGACCCCAAATAAGTTTGAGTGGCAGCTGGGCTGTGACTGCTGTCCTTGGGCAAGCCCTAAAGCTCTATTGGTCTGAAAGTAGTGGTTTAGAGTGTGACCCAGTGTAATACCAGCTATAGTGGCCCTGTGGTGACCTGTATAATCCCCCCTCCAACTCCAGGAGGAGTGATGCCTTCCACTTAGAAGAAGTAAAACAAATGGAACAAAGGACTTTGTCTTACAACTTCAGTATTAGCTCTGCCACTGTAAAATAAAATGCCAGGCAGATATTGACATGTCCAATTTTGGATTATTGCTCCTGGAAGGCATTTCTAGACCCACCCGGAGACAGAAAGGAATCTACTTCCTTGGGCAGGATAAGCACAGTCCTGGCAGGATTCACCACCCACTGATTGAAGCAACCTAGGGCCTTGAATACATTCGTGGCAACAGGACAGGAACACCTTTGCGCATTGACACTTTGTCTGATTTTAAAATGGACAATATATCTCAATAAACATCTCTCAAAAGAAGACATACAAATGGCCAAAAGGCATGCAAAAATATAATAAACTTCACGAATCATCAGAGAAATGCAAACTACAATCATAATGAGATATTATCTCACCCCAGGTAAAACAGCTCGTATCAAAAAGGCAATATCAGATGCTATAAAATACATAGAGAAATTAGAACCCTCGCGCACTGTACATGGGAAGTTAAATTTGTACAGCCACTATGGAGAATAACATTGAGGTTCCTCAAAAGACAAAAAATAGAACTGCGATATGATCCAGCAACTCTATTACTGACTATAAATCCAAAAGAAAGGAAATCAATATATGGAAGAGGTATCTCCACTCCTCTGTTTACTGCAGCACTATTTCACAATAGCCAAGACATACAATCAACCTAAATATCCACTAATAGATGAATACAGAAACATGGCATATGTACACTATGGAATACTATTCAGCTGTAAGAAAGAATAAATTCTGTCCTTTACAGCAATGCGATGAGGTAGAGGACAGTATGTGAACTGAAATAAAACAGGCACAGAAAGACAAATAGTATATGTTCTTACTCATATATGGGAGCTAAGAAAAATTGATCTCATAGAGAAAAAGGGGTAGAATGATGGTGATCAGAGGCTAGGAAGGGTAGCAAGGGCTAGAGGGCATACCCCCCAGTAAAGGTAGGTTGGTTAGTGGGTAGAAAAATACAGTCATGGAGAAGGAATAAGATTTAGTATTCAGTAGCATAATAGGGCTATCATGCCTAACAATAATTTATTATACATTTCAAAACTAGCAATAAGAGTGAAACTGGAATGTTCCTAACACAAAGGCATGGAAAATGTCTAAGATGGTGGATACACACGTATCCCAATTACTCTGATTTGATTATATATTCTATCAAAATATCACATATACCCCACAAATACGTACAACTACTATATATTTATAAAAATTTTTAAAGATTAAGAGTCTCATGCTCTACTAACTGAGTTAGCTAGTCTTCTCCAAAATATAAAAAGATAGAGAGAAAGAAAAGAAGAGAGGAGAGGAGAGGAGGGGAGGGCAGGGGAGGGGAGGGGAGGGAAGAGAAGGGAAGGGAAGAGAAAAAGGAGAAGAAAAAGAAGAGAAGGGAAAAGGTGAAATAGAATATTCAATAGTGTAAGAAAAGACCTGGACCTGACTCCTGGTAGTAACATTTCAATTTTATGAATTGGATATTGTGATTAATTTATTTAAATTACCACTGCCTTATTTTTGAAATGACAAATCACTCTCTATACCAGTGGTTCTCAACCTGTGAATTGCGACCCACAGGAACTGTATTAAAGGGTTGCAACATTAGGAAGGTTGAGAACCACTGCTCTATACTTACACTTATGGAAATTAAAGGTAAATTTTATGGAAAAGTTAAGCTTAAATATCTTTTTCTATTTGGAATCTATAACCTCTTTCTCTGCCTCTCTAGTTAGCATTATTCCTTTCATAGGTCTTCCATCTGCCTATATTCTCATCTACACTGTCATTATAATGAAGACTGAAACATTGACAGAGTTTAAAAACCTCAGTCCACATCTCTATATAGAATAAAAGGCATAGTTTACCAGTATAAATTTATTAGAATTTCAAATATTTGACTTGTAGTTGAGACAGGAGAATATATTTATAAAAAATGGTTTCAATGTGGCCTAAGAAGGTATTCTATCCATAGGGAGTATACTATACTAAGTACTATTGGGATTTATATCACTAACGGGTCACTGGTAAATGAAAGTGTATTTGCATGTCTACACATTCTATATCCCATCCTAAAGATCCTGGTCTAGCAAATTCTTTTTATTACAGACTTGAAAAAGCACTTTTGTTGTTGTTGTTGCAGTTTTTGGCCGGGGCTAGGTTTGAATCCGCCACCTCCAGTATAAGGGGCCGGTGCCCTACCCCTTGAGACCCAGGTGCCACCCTTGAAAAAGTACTTTTAACAACAAATAACCTCAGATACAGATATTTAAGTATTAAATTCATGAATGGATTATAATTTCCCTAACAAACCAAATCGTTTTGATAATTTTTTTAGTGCATGAGTGCCCCCAACATAGTGCTTTTTCCATGGGAGAGGCTTAAAGCACTTCATGTTGATGAATTAATTGGATGATTGTTGGTAAGAGACCTAACCCAGGATTATATTAAATTCTGAGGAATGATAGCTGGGGTACAATGGAAATAGAGGATTTGGGGAGTCAAAAGTGGGAGCCAGTGGCAGTGCCATTTTATAATTGTAATGTCATCAGTTTTCTCCCTCCTGACACAACATAAAAGGAGATAATAATTATCATTAATGTAGACCACTAATATTTATAAAATTTTCTATAAAGTATGCATTTAAATAGTCTAAAGTTACTTTAAGTTTGAAACAGTGCCAACAGGACACAAATAGAGATTCA
Source organism: Loris lydekkerianus (assembly GCA_963574355.1). Lineage (NCBI taxonomy): Eukaryota > Metazoa > Chordata > Mammalia > Primates > Lorisidae > Loris > Loris lydekkerianus. The sequence continues at coordinate 8,030 of CAUYPK010166599.1, forward strand.
AGATAAGTTCTCTCCTCCTTGTTTTCATCCCATACAGAATTTTGGAAGCAAATCATTGTAAGTCAAAATAGGGTATCCATGATAAAGACAACATCTTCCCATAGAAGGCTCAGATGAGTACGACATCTCAAGAGCTCAAAGACTAGGGAAGAAGGGAGTGGTCTTAGATATATTAAATAGCATCTGACACAGCAATGTGACTCTCATAAATTTAATACAGTTGCTGCTTCCACATCCATTTTTAGACCTGATATACATTATGCAAAACTTAGTCCCCCCCATCACCTTTGGCTTAGTTAAAAGTCCCCCTTCCTGTGTGCTAATTCCTCATTTTACTGGCACCAACCGCACACATGCTAACACCAGAGTTAGGGATAAGTTTTCCTTTCACATTTTGTTTTCTTTAATGTAGCTAAACCATAGCCTCTAGGTAAAACCAAGGGGATAAATTCCATGAGCCCAAATAAAGGCGTGGCTCCCCAGGCTCTTTCTGTCTTTCTCTCCCTCTCATTTGCTCAACCTCTGGTTGAGCTCCCTTCCACTTCCCATTAGTGGGCAAACTTCTTCTCTCATGGACCAGTGAGTAACAAAATGGATACACCAAAACCTGACTTTCCTGCCAGCAAGACTCTCCTAGAAAGTGGTTACCTTGGTAAGAATCAACTGGATACTGGTCAGACAAAAGCCACAAGGACGTCTGCCAGTATAAACAAATTTCCTGTGGGAGGGACACCTTTTCACAGGTTGGACTCATGGGCATTAGGCTGTCTGCCAGGATAAAGAGGTAGCCCATGAAAGGCACACTGTAAGAGTTCATGACCACATCCCCTGGAGCCCTGCCAGGACAGAGCTAGAACTTATAGCACTCTCCAGGGAGAGACCTTAAGACTAACTTAGAGAAAAATCACAGCATCAACTCTTCAGATGGGGTTGACTCTGATTACACCAATTTAGGCTAAAGAGAGAAGTTCACAGCAGGGACAAGGAAGATGCTTGTATCAGGTAACTATCTAATTTCTAGTTGATGAAATCTAGAACTGGGTTCATGCTTCTGCTCTCCTGGCAGTTCCAAAAGACTGGAAAGACAATGTGGAATATTAGGAAAGAGATCAAAGGCTGGTGTTAAACAAATATGGACTCTGACTACTTATCGGTTGATTTATTTCATAAAATGATTTTATTTCTTTGAACCTCATATAAAATAAATTCGAAAATGGGAGATGATAATGGTACCTATTTTGAATGGCTCTCGTCAGAATGGAGAAAATACATATAATATTATTTGCATAGTATTTAATATATTAATAAAATAATATTCTACCATGTTAATTATTATTTTTATTATAAAAAAAGTAATATTGTACATAATTATACTGACTCCAATGCTCTGAAATTTGAGGAAGAATGTTTTTAGCATAATATTTTAGTTTTCCATAAATGTTTTGATCTGAAATCAGTAGGCCAAAAACATAAGACCTACCTTTAGACACCCGTCTTTTGTTTATTGATTTTTTTCCTAACTCAAACAAATGGACGTGTGTGTGGACGCATTATTGTCTAGCCCTTTATGAAATCTTCCCTGACAACTTTATTCAACTGCAGTGTTACAGAATAGGTTAGCACAATTTATTTATCTCTTCATCACAGTTTCTCCTCTGCTCTCGAGTATCTATTGCCTTATTAATACATCTGTTAAATTTCTGGAAGTCAGGAATTGTGTCTTATGTTTCCTTTATATCTTCCACATCATAATTAGCACATTCTAGAAACATTCTAAGACACATTAAATCCTAAATCTTTTTTGATTCCCACATACTGCTTATTTTGGTTCTGTTCCAAGTTGAATTTCAACTCTGTCCTTAAAAAATAGTTTCTAGAATAGTAGGCAGTGCTTTAATAATGTCTTGATCAATGCTACTTTAGAGTAATGCCTATTAAACACTTGTTTCTAAATTCCAGAGCCATGAAATGTTTTCCTTTTGCATTTTTAAAAATTGTCCCACTATGATAACTTCTTTTAACTTCCATTATTTACCTCTATGCAGAATATTCTTAAGGTATTCAGTTTATGGTCCGTTTAATATTTGGATTTTTGTTTATTACAATGTAGTCATTTAAAAAATTCCTTTATTTTAACATTGTGGAATGTTTTGATTATTAGTCAAGATATGTCATAGTAATTTTTTCAAGGATTACACATTTTAAAATTAATCAAGATTTGAAATCTGTATTTCTTGCCCCATCAACCTCAACTCAAACTCAATTAGTTACTTGAACACCCTATTAATTTTGAAAACCAGAGTCTAAGTTCGCAAGAAACATGTGGCTAAGCAGCATTTAGTTATTTTTTAATTTTAACTTATATTTTTATTTTAAAGGAATTAAATGTTTAATAAAGAAAATTTGGAAAATTAAGAGAATAAAAATAGATATGTAAAATCCTATTTGAAGGGGTTTGGGGTTTACCACCAGAGTGAGTTTTGGTGCGATGAATGAAGAGGCTTGACACCAAGTCTGTGTCCCCCTCTCTGGGGACTAGGGAACTCCAGGAGGAGCCCTCCTGAGCAAACCTTGGGTCTGCATTTATTGTCATAAAACAGGAAAAGTAATTAAAAGTTACTTATCAGACATCAGCACTAAAAAGGGGAACACAAAAAGTGTCAGACCAAATATCTCCAATTTCTTTTTGCAAAACCATAGACCTCTGCCTCTGGTATCAAGAGATCTTTGGAATCAAGAGAATCTTTCCCTTAACCATTAGGCCTGGTGTTGCCACACCTCACAGATACATTCTCTCTCTGAGTTTTCTGATATCCTGCACACACACAACTCACATGCCAGTCTCATGATTCTCTAGGCCTCCCAAGCAGGAAGAGAGTCTTATGCTAAAGATCAGGCACTCAATTTCCCCTATACCAATTAAATCTTCTGTCGAGAAATCTCCCTTATAAATTATGTTTTATTAACTAAGTCTAGACTTATAGAAAATTTGTGAAAATAGTACAGTTTTCACATGTCCCTAAAGCAACTTCCCCTAATGTTAGCATTTTGTACAACCACGGTACCAGGAATCAGAATCAGGAAATTCGGATCTCCACTAACAATTCGGGAAGCTAAACTTCTTTAACAATCAGCCCCATATGGTCAGAACTAGACTAATAACTGAGAGTATTTCCAATTTTTGTTCCCACTTCTAGCCACTGGAAACCAAATGTGTGCTCCTAACGATCATGCGGGATGCTTCACTTCTGGTTAGCTGGTTAGCTTCCCCATGCCAGCAGCTTCTAATAGAGGCATCCTTGAAACCTTGCTTTTGTTCTCTTCACCATAACACTTTCCCTCTCCTCTGCTTGCCTTGGAGTCTCTGACAAAATGTAAGTGACAGCAGCTAGATCCCTCGCTATGGCAAACTTTAAGTAAATAGCCTTTGCTTTTCTCATTTGACTGGTCTATTATTCCCACATATCTTTCTGCACTAGGGAATATTCCTTTATCTTTCAACTTCCATGCTAATAAAGTACCTTTAAATTCAAATAAAAGTGTGTATACATAGTATATGTATGTGTGCATGTAATAAATACTCATGCTTTTTCCTTGCAATCTGCTTGAGTCTGGATGACAAATGCAATTTTTTGCATATAACTATCAATGATTTGTATTCTTAAAGGCTCAGTCATAAGCTCTCTTCTCTTTTCTTCTCTCTGTTTCTTTCCTCCATTATTCTACCTCTATGCAGATGACTCATGAATTTATATTTTTGCCCAGATCTTTCACTTGAGCTTCAGACCTTATATCCTATAAGGATACAAGGATACAACTTGCGTTTTATAAAGACACTTCCAATTCAACATGGGTAAGTGATCTTCCTTTAGAAACCTGGTACCTTTTCAATGTTTCCACAGTTAGTGAATGTCACCCCCGGTTACCAGGTTAAGCAAACTAGAACCCTAGGTATTATGGCTGACAACTTTCCTTTTCCTATACATCACGTACTATCACTTAGCCCTGTGCATTTTACCTTCTAAATATCCATCAGTATTCTAAGAGGTAGAAACAATTCTGCTTCATTGCCATTTTCATGCTAGTCTTTATCTTTCACCTGGTCTTCAGTGATAGCATCTGTATTCGTTTCCTAAGATGGCTGTAACACATTACCAAAGACTGGACAGTTTAAAACCACAGAAATTTGTCTCATAGTTATGAAGGACAGAAGTAGGAAATTGAGGTGTTGGCCAGGTCATGATCGCTCTGATAGCTGCAGGGGAGAATCCTTCCTTGCCTTTTCTAGTTCCTGGTGTTTGTGGAACTCTTTGGCATTCCTCTACTTGTACATGCATCACTTCTATCAGATGGCTGTCTTCTCCCTCTGTGTCTTCACATTACCTTCCCTTTGTGTATGTCTATCTTTGTGCAAGTTTCCTGTTTCATAATCACACCAAGGAGACTGGATTAGAGCCTACCTTAATGACTTCATTTGAACATGATTAACTCTTTTACCTTCCTAAAGATCCCATCTCCATGTAAGGTCACATTCTGAGTGCACATTTTGGAGGTCAAGACTTCAACATGTTTTTGGGAGAATACAAGTCAACTCATAAAAGATTCTAAATTTATTAAATTTTCTTTGCATGTCTAAGAATTTATTTTTACTTAGGAACCGGAATAAACATTTCAAATTTTAATATAATCAGTTCATTTCTCTACTTAAAACTCTCCCATACTCTTCTACTAGTATTAAAATAAAAGCAATAATCCTGTAATATGACCCACAAGGGTCTTCTTAGTATGGTCCTTTATACTTCTTGTACTATGTCCTGCTCCTTCACAGCCATATGCTTAAACCAAAGCAGTCAGGGGGTGTCCAACCTTTTGCTTTCTCTAAGCCATATTAGAACAAGAGTTGTCCTGGGCTATACATTAAATACATAAACATGAATGAAAGTTGATGGGCAAAACAAACAAAAGGTCTGTGCATAATTTTCGTGATATCCACCACCACAGATAAGGAAAAAAGTCCTCACATAATTTGCAAGTGGCCCATGGAAACATTTTCTCTTGTTATTGCCTGTCATGCTCCCTCATGCCCTAAGGTTCTTTTATATAATGTTTCTCCTGATTGGAATGTTCTTTCTCCCTTCCTTTTATGTAGTCCACAGATTTATTTTTCTTTGAAAACCATTCCTTAGCCTTGTATCACTCTGTATGTCTCCTTTTCAGTATTTTGTATCTGTATAAAAATGTGATTAATATTTATTCCTGAAATTAGACTCTGAGTTCTACTAGGAACAAGAAATTAAAGTCAGTTTTGTTCATCATTCTATGTCCAATCTCTAGTACAATCACTGGCAATCATATATATTAGAAATAGTTTTTTGACTTGAAGAATAAATGATTAAGTGAATCAGATATACAAGGTGTGCAAAATCGTCAACTAATTTAAATTGCACACAAAATTTACGGACACCCTGTAGGTAATCTAGAGTAGTTCTTGTCAAACTCTCACTGAAATACTAGTCCTTTTCCATCAATATTTTCTAAAATAAAAAAAAAGAAATTGATACAAAAATCTTAAATTTTCACTTTCTATTCTGTGTCATCATGGGCTGATAATCAATAATCTGCTGACTAATGCCAGCCCATGAACCATGCTTTGAATAACACTGATCTTTATGTTTTCTCAAACTTAGTGATTCTGTCATTCCAAGGGATTTGCAACTAAACTAATCTCTGTCCAAGACAAGGCACTTATACATTCAAATTTTTAAAATAAAAATACATGCATAATAAAGCAATGCCATTTAACTTATTCATTTGCTCAGAACACTGCAATGTGAATAAGGAGGATAGTCTTTAAAGTTAACTGCTAGTTTTTTTTGTCCTCTTAACTACTCCCTCCTTGCCTTAAGAAGAAGTAACTCAACTATACAGGGTGCCCAGAGTAGCTATATGCCACTTTGATGAACTAAGCCTATTAATATTTTACGATCTCAGCTACCATGAGTTTCCATAATTGTGCAGGTGGGTACTTCTCAGCAGAAAGTGGTAGTGATGAATACCTTTTTGTCAAAGGTACTGATTGCTAACCTAACAGTAACTATTGTAGTTTCATTTCCTCCAGAAAGGGATAGAAAGTCGAGCTGAACACATAAACCAGCCACTTTAGACAGGAAAGAATTTATCAGCCAACACTCCAAATTACTAATAATGACTAAAAAACACAGTATTTTGAATCTTAGGACACTAAATTCTAGAAATAATCATTTATATATTTTTAGACCTTCTTTTGCTTTTATCAGAGTTTCTCTGAAACAAGTAACATTTCCAATTGTTTGAGTAGTTGTTCTCTTTGCTGCCTGGAGTCTTGGTAAAACTTCTGACATAATTCCCTCCTCCCCCTTAAGGAGCCCTACTTATTTGCAGAAATATCAGAATTATCTGTCTGGCACAAAATTACTTTATCAGCAAATGGTGCATTATCCACAACATTTATGTCAATAGCTACTAGCTAAACTTCCAAATTCAAAGAAAATAAAAGGAAAAAGTTCAACTGTACAACAATTCTTAAGTCTTGATGTAAATCAAGATTTCTGCCCAGAACATTTACATGTCACATCAACTATTGATTTCATCAATATTTATGCCATGCATTGTTGAACTCTGAAACCTACCAGGTGAGAGATGACACATTAGCCAGAGTCTAGAAAGGAAAAAGATGACCTATTGTGGCATAGACTGCCAAAGAAAGGCCTTACTCTTAAAGGATGTTGCTCTGGTTTCCACCCAGATCCCACCCCATGAAACAAAGTCTGTAGTCTAAGGGGTCATGTCCCTTCCTGGCCATGTTTCAGCCATCTGGTATCCTTGGAATTTCCTGCCCCTACAGCCTGTACCACTTGGAATTTCCTGCCCCTACAGCCTGTACCCACTTGGAAGTACCCATTTAAAGATTCAACTTGCCAAAAGGCAAAACACACCCCAAGCATGTAAACCCATAAGATCCATGGTTGGCCAAGAGATGGCTGTGTGTCAGCAGAACTTAAATACATAGGCCTCAAATATTTACCCAGATCTCATGTGCATGAGGCCCCTCAAGGTGCAGCATAGGATACATATGGAAGAGGAGAGAGAGTCAAGCCAAGATATCTCCATGTTCTAGCACAGAACTCCAAGGGGTCCACTAATCTTATATGTGGAACTTGTTTCTCAGGTCATTTGTAATGGTATATTTGTCAAGGTAAGAGAATACAAATTCCATTAAATAGCTTAGTATAATGATTTCTATCTCTGAAATATTTAGATTCACATTATATGTGTCTCAATTTTCCTCTGCTCTCTTGCACGTATGTTAGAGAAGATCTGCAGAGGGCATATTCAAAAGGGATGTATAAAGGGCATTTAAAGCAAGAATATGTATAAATGTGTTTAAAGGGTTAATCAATTGCTAGCAATAACAGGAAGCTATATCGATCAAGGACTTAGAGCAAAGGTCTGGGGAACTTATTGCTGGAACCTGAAAAGAAATCAACTAATAAGAAGGGTTCCTTATATCACAGATACTGTTTCCTTTGTTAAGAGCAATGCAGTCACTGCTAACCAATGGCCTGATGAAAGGAGACAGCTAAATGAATACCATAAATTTGTCTCTTATTCTGCCTCCTATCTTCCCCTTATATCTGCCAAACCCAATCAGAATCCAGATGAAAAGAGGGTCTGATTAATATAATTGATAGAGTTCAGCTTTCCAACTTGAACTATAGACTGGTGAAGGGTAGAAAGAAAAGGAAGCTCAGATTATGCAGTAGAGAATGGTGTCAAACAAGTTCAGATTAAAATTCTTTCATTTCACTGTGGGAACTTAAATAGGCTACCTATTAATTCAAAGTATTTTCTCATCTGCAAAATGGTTTCTTAATAATTTACATTACAGGGATGTATGGATTAAGTAAGAACACTTGTAAAGCATTTGGCACACTATCAAGCAACTAGTAGATGTTTAATAAACACTGACTTGTATTAAGTACATGGGAAGCTTTACAAATTAAATCAGTACTCCCAGTACTTCCAATCATATAGGCTATCCATTATTCATTTATTAAACTCACATTTCTTTAGTGATTTTTATGCATCAGCCACTATGCTGGACTATAGAGTACAGAAATTAAAAAAATAATAACCCAATGAATTCTCTTTTGGAATAAGAAAAATCCATGCTCTAATGTAGTTTATAAGTTGGCTGGATGTATAAACAATAGGCATTTTCTATATAATTCAAATTATATATTTGAATTTTCTATATATTCAAATTAAGTATAAGTGATATAGTACATAAGGACACTGGAATTAGGCTTTTTACATTTGAATCTCAGCTCTTCTACTTACTAGATTTTTTACTTTGGGCAATTTTTCAGTTACACCAAAACTTAACAGCTTAAAGCAGTCATTTTATTATACTCACAAATTCTGTGGTCATGGATTTACAGACATCGTAATAATAACTTGTTTCTACTACATATGCTTAGAAATGCATCTAAGAGGACTCAAAATTTCAAGGTGACTATGTAGCTGAGGGCCAGAATCATCAAGAAGTGTTTTCTTCCTTGTGTCTAGTAGTGGATACTGGCTAAGACCATGGCTGTGGCTGTTGGCCAGACATTATCCAGTCCATGGTACCTTACAGCAGTGGTTCTCAACCTTCCTAATGCCACGATCCTTTAATACAGTTAAAAGGGGTTGCCACCCACAGGTTGAGAACCGCTGCCTTACAGAATGGCAGCCTCAGGTTTTTATCTGGCTACTTCAGGTCCAAAAATAAATGCCCCAAAACTAATAGTTAGGAGCTGTTGATACAGCTTTCAATCTAGCCTTGGAAGTTATGAAGTGTCTTTTCTGTAGTGACAAATCCACCCAGATTTGGGGAGAGGAAATAAACTCCATCTCTTAATGGGAGAAGAGTTAAAGTCAACTTGTAGGCTATTCTCACTAGGGGTAGGTGATATCTCAGAGTGGCTTTGATGCATTTCTCTGATGATTAGGAACAGTGAGCATTTTTTTATGTTTGTTGGCCATTCATCTGTCTTCTTCAGAGGAGGTTCTGTTCCTGTCTTTTGCCCAGTGATAGATGGGATTTCTTGCTCTTTTTCTGTTGGTTAATTTGAGTTCTCTGTGGGCACAATGCCAGGGCATATGGCACACCTCCTGGGTGTGAGACACAACTACAACAGAGAAGTTGCCTAACAAACACAAACAAATGCAAACATTGTAACCTCATTGTACCCTCATATTAATCTGAAATACAAAATAAAGTCACAAAAGTATGTTTGCAATATCTTTGGGCAAATTCAGCCAGACTTAATTTTTCTGTGACTAACTCTGTCTTCTCACCTATAATATGGGGAATATATTAGTACCTATTCAATAATGATATCATATTAAATAAGATGACACATACATGCTTTAAAATTGTTTCTGACATGCAACATACGTTCAATAAATATAGGTAATATCTTAAAGAATCGTATACCATTAGAAGAACATAAGTGCTGGGCGTTGTGGTCTGGCTTGGGCGTCACTCCTTCCTGCTGGCACCAGACCATGGCCAGGCTCAAGCCCAACAGGCAGACGCCTGGCAGCGAAGAGGTAGCCAGCCAAGGTACCTCTCTGGTCAGCTGGGCGTCTGGAAGAGGGAGCCTCTGTGGAGGAGACGAGGAGCTTCAGCTGCCGCCGACACTTCCACCACCGCCACCTGAGCCAGTTCCGGCACATCCCTGCCTCGGGTTGCCAGGCCTGAGGGGAGAGACTTTACCTGCCTCTGCCCCAGCTTCTCCCTTTCTGCCTGGGGAGAAAAGTGCTGCCTCAGCCCCTAGCCCTTCTCTTTCTCTGGAAAGACCTGCGCTTTTGGCCCCCAGCTTCTCTCCTGGACAGGTGGGGCGAGAACGGCTGCACCTGGGAGAAGACCCACTGCCCGGGGCCCCAGCTGCGCTCCTTTGTAGATTGATGACTAAAGGGATGTGGCTACAGGAGAGTGGGAACAGTTCTGTCTCCAAACAGCTGGGGGGAGTCCCTGGTGACCTCACACTAATCTGGAGGGAGCCCCTAGTGACCTCACAATAGCCTGGGGGGAGCCCCTGGTGACCTCACAGTAGCCTGGGGGGAGCCCCTGGTGACCTCACACTAACCTGGGGGGAGCCACTAGTGACCTCACACTAGTTTTGGGGGAGCCACTAGTGACCTCACACTAGTTTTGGGGGAGCCACTAGTGACCTCACACTAACCTGGGGGGAGCCCCTAGTGACCTCACACTAACCTGGGGGGAGGCCCTAGTGACTTTACACTAGCCTGGGCCCACTAAGAGCGTGCACATATAATTAAACTTGCAAATTTTGACCCCCTTAGGTTCTTCAGGAAGATTCAGTTGAAGACTGCCTGTATGAGAACTTTGTTTTGTAACCCCAACCTGCCAGTTACCCCAAGGGCAACCACCAACACATCTGGAAAAGGCAGGACAAACTAGGAAGCTTGGTTCTCAAGGATGGTGTCTGTTCAGACTTGAAAGTGTCTATTCTACTCAGGGGGTCAGGGTGGAACAGAGTCTCATTTTGTCACCCTTCATAGAGTATGGCAACCTCAAACTGCTGGGCTTAATTGATTCTCTTGCCTCAGCCTCCCAAGTAGCTGAGATTACAGGCGCCCACCACAACACCAGGCTATTTTTAGAGACCGAGTCTCTTCTCTTCTCTGACTCAGGCTGATCTCCAAACTGTGAGCTCAGGAATCCACTTGCCTCCGCCTCCCAAGTGCTGGGATTACAGGCATGAGCTACCACGCCCGGCTATCTTGCTCTTTTACATGTATTTTCCTTGTAGTTTGTGTGCTTTTGTTTTGTAACAAATGTATGTTGAGTATGATTACTTTGTATTTAGGATCACGCTGTCACCTGCTAGGTACTAGTGCTCATTCTTGGCACCGGGAGCCAAGACCCAGCAAACATCCCCCTCCGGGGGGACCTAGCTTAGGTAAGATTCCTATGGTGGTGAGGTGAAGGATTTGTCAGGCAAGATAAATTTAGATATAAAGAATAAACTAGAATTACTCAAGTGAACCCAGAGAAGAAAAAAGGAAAGATTGTTTCTTCATTAATCAGAGGCTGAGATGTTGTAACAAGTTCAACAATTTCAGTAACTTTAAAAACCTGCCTTATTTCTCCTCTATAGATTGAATGTGAATTGCTAGTTCAGCAGCATAACTTTGCTTTTCACCTCATTTATGGACTTGAGCTCCTTTCAAGACTTTTCCTTATAATATCCTAATGCATATTGTATGATATTGCCAAAGCTGGACACACAATATTTGGGTTCCAACAAGTGGATGATATGAATAGAATATGCAAGAGGCATACTCAGTGTATTTAGACCCAGGCCAGGAGGTGATACAAAATACTTCTGCACCCTTCCCATTGCCAATAATGAGGCTATGTGGCTATACCTAATTGTAAAAATAAGAGGAAATACAAACCAGCTGGGCAGCCCTACCCCTAAAAAGAGTAGTGAAATAAATACTGTTGAAATAGAACTCTCTTATACCCAGACTAAGGTAAAATGGCCCACAGACAAGAGAGAACCTGGTGACTACAATTCATAAGTAACTTAGCAAATGAGATGGAGGATAAAGCAGGATGAGAAGAGAAAGGAAACAAAATTGATGAGAGAGAAAAGACTTAGATTATGAAGATTGTTATGTGTCAAGTTGTTTGTATTATACTTACAATGGGAACAAGTGAAGGGTTTTAACATGGGAAAAACATCATCAGACCTGTGATGTCAAAGAACATTATGAAAATAATGTGGAGAATGAACTATGGGAGTTAATATGTGGGATCATTGTGATGAATTATGGCATTGTTACAATAGCTGGAAACTCACTTCATCTGGATTTCTTAGCAGAGCATAAAAAAACAAGCATAGGCAGGACGTGCTTGCAAACAAGTGAACGAAGTAACTATGACATTATTTATCACACATATTCTTCATGCCTGTTATGTACTTAACAAGAAATATGAATTAACTAATGTTCATATGTTAGAATGAATGGCCATATTTCAAAATCCACAGTTATTTGCTTTGTTTTCTTTCGAAAATTTTTGTATTCTATTTCCAACAGTTGAACAGTTGGCAATATTACAACTGATTTTATATATAAAATATACAACCGTTGTCTATGAAATGACTTCCCAGAAAGATGACTTTATTTCACCAAATAGCAGTCTGATTTATTCTCAGTTATTGCATATAAATAAGTTAATATATTTTAGATGACCTGAAATTTTCCACAAAATGATTTCTTAGTTTACCTTTCATTAATACTTGTGAGCATCTACAAACTTTATTAACTCAAGAACAAAGTTCTCAAAATGACCCCATGCTAATTATTAAAATGTAATGGTATCAGGTAGCTGAAAAGAAGAGCCTAGATTTGCTAATAGTTGTGCAGGTGGTGAATACTTGCCAAGAATATAGACCTGACTGAGATTTGGACGTTGAGAAAGGTATCTAAGAACAGAACTGAAATGTTGTGCAAGTTAGAGAAGCTTGAGATTTGGAAATAGATATTTCTCAGCTTTTAACTCCCACTCTGTCACTTTTTAGATATGTTACTCGGAGGAACTTATCTAACGTCTACAAGCCTATTTTTTTCTTCAAATTTATAATTGTATATATCATAAATGAAATAGGAATATTACAGCTGTGATATCAATTTGTACACAGTAAAATGAACAATCAAGATATCAAATCATAGTATATGCTTCCTAGTGAAAATTTATTGCCCACAGGGCAACTTTTCAGTCTGACATTTTGTTGGCTGCCAAGCCCTGGCAACACAGGGGAAAAATACAAAGTACATCAAAATATATGGCTGGCCAAAGGTTAAGGGTTTTATCTTTGCCTTGAGAGGCATATGTCACCATGGGAAGAGAATAATGCATAGAAATACAAAGTTTAGTGAACTTTTAATTTATAAGAAAGTGGTCTTCTAAAATAAGGTGATATGCAAAAGATTTAAAAATAGTGATTTGCCATTTTAAGAACTATGGTAAATTACAACATCAATGCTATGTTGAACACATTTGTATAAATGCCTTTCAAGAACAAATCTGCTAAAACACTAAATGCAAAATGTGCCCAACCTTGTATTTCTCCTTGTAAAATGAATTTACTTTTTTTTTTTTTTTTGCACATGAAGGTGAGAAAGAAAGAACACTCTCACTTTTAAATGAGTATAGAATGGCATTCAAAATCTATTCCAGATAATGTGTCAAAAAGCCTAGCACACAACAGAAATGCTCTCATTAGAGATAGCAGGAAAGAAAAGAATCTAAGATTCAGCGGTAAAGTGTTGTGAATCCAAATGTTACCATGTGTTTTTAAAAGTTCATTGTTTGGTATTTAGTAAGGTAATCATACTTTGGTGTCAAAAATTATAAATGAAGCTTTAGGGAAAGCATATTCACCATGTTTAACATCTGCTTCATTTTTACTAGGCCAATATAGTAGTGAGGGTATTAAAATGTTTTCTTGGGTAATTTCGCTGTGTTTCAATAGTTAAACAAAATGTAATGTACATGAAAAGCACAAAGGCAGAAAAAAGTGAGTGGATAAATAAGCAAATAAACCACAATACATTCTTCATCTTACACATTCCAGGGAGAGAAGCCTCTAACACGTGCTGAGAAATTCTTCTAAGATTGACTTCACTTTTATTTTTAAACAAAACAAAACTTGAGATCAAATTCAATAATGTTGTTTTAAAATAAGAATTTTGATCACATGTAAGAGGAACATTTTAATTTTATGTTAAGTGGGGTATTTTTTGTTTTTTGGTTTTTTTTGCAGTTTTGGCTGGGGCTAGATTTGAACCTACCACCTCTGGCATGTGGGGCTGGTGCCCTACTCTTTTCAGCCACAGGCACTGCCCTATGTTAAGTGGTTCTTAAAGCAGAGTTCTTTGGAAAAGGGAGCACTTAATCCTGGCCTCAAGGGATGTACAGAAATTCAAGAGGCAGACATTGTACATCTCACAGAGAAGAAATGCCACAAATAATGGCATGAAAAATGTGGCTCTTTAGAGAAAAGTAAGCAGTCCTCTGTACTTACAGTAGAGTATGTGTGCTGGAATGAGGAATGAGAAATAATTTGTTAGAAACCAAAATCTGTAAAGGGAAGTTTTTTTAAATAACAACTTTATTGAGATATAATTCAGTATCATACACCTTATGCATTAAAAGTGTACTATTCAATCTTTTTCTTTTTCCCAAATTCATTGTGCAATCATTACCACAATGAATCTGAGAACATTTTCATCACCCCGAAAAGAAACCTTGCACCCATTAGCAGTTAATAATACAAATTCCTTGCCCATGAAGAAAAGGAAGTTTGACCTATTCTGTGAAAGACCTAGATCATGACTCACTAGGTTATTAGTGAAAAAAATAGAAAACTTTTTTTTTTTTTTTTTTTAAAGTAATAGTACATGATCAGTGTGTATTTATGGAAAATTATTCTGGTAGCACTGCGTGGTATGGAAAAGAAGCATTTGAATCAGAGGAATCTATTTTTAGTCTCTTTCTCATGTTCTCTAAATCTACTCTAATTCCATATACTCAAAACATCTTTACACTGCTCTGTGTGGATTACATTCCATAAAAATTCTTTCCTTTACCACATTTTAAGAAAACCAGTAAATATTTACTAAGTACCAAATGTTTGCAACTGGGTGACTCTCTTTTCACTTTGTTCAATTTGATTTCCCTTAGAAGGTAACTTTAGAGCTCACTAAGAATCATTTTTTACAAAGCAACCTAAAAAAATTAACATGGTGGGATTATTATCTTTGTTGTAAAAGTAAAAATACATTTGGAAACATCAGTGTTTTCTCATAAGACAGAACTACAAATGTCAGAAACATTGAATCACTGTCTTCTGTCTTTAGGATCAGGCCTTCCCACCATAGCACAGCTATCTACTGTTAAACACGATCTGCTAGTTATGAAAAGTAAGACCCTTCCTTCCACACTGAATTACATAAAATCTACATGATGGTTACATTGACCTTTTTTGGATTTGTTTAAAAAATGTTTTAGAGTCAGCGCCTGTGGCTCAGTGAGTAGCTGCGCCAGCTCCATATACCGAGGGTGGCAGGTTCAAACCCATCCCCAGCCAAACAGCAACAAAAAAATAGCTGGGTGTTGTGGTGGGCACCTGTAGTCCTAGCTACTCAGGAGGCTGAAACAAGAGAATCGCCTAAGCCAATGAGCTAGAGGTTGCTGTAATGCCATGGCACTCTACCGAGGGCAGCCAAGTGGAACTCTGTCTCTCTTAAAAACAAAAAAAAAAAAAAAGAAAAAAAAAAGGTTTTAGAAAGCAAATTATTGAATTAGAAATGGCTGAAGAAATAGATTTTGTTTAAAAAAAAACTTTTGAGTGTAGAAATTTTTTAGAATGAATTTGACAAGGAAAGTATACGAGCAATAAACCTGATCATTTAAACCCTATGGTAATACTAAAGCACAGACAATAAGCAGTCTAGGAGCAAATCTCTTAGTGCTGACTGTTCTTAAGAATAACTTTGAAGGAATAACAAATTCTGTTATTTATATGGCCACCAAGTAATAAACTTTCTCATAAAGGCCATTTTCATCCATCCTCTGGAGCAATTCTGTGAGGTAGAACCTGACACTGGGAGATGTACAAAGATTTGTCCTGGTCGGTGGAGTCCAGGTTTTCTGACTGCAAATGACAAGGACATTTGAAAGAGCTAAAACACAGAATGCATGGTTTCTAGTTTTCCTTGTCTTCTATGAAATGGCCACTTCATTGAACAAGGTTTAGACAAAGTTCTATTCCCAGTGCAAGTTCCTGCCTTGGGTTCTGACCTGGCACAAGCTTGAAATCCCAGAGGGAGCTTTTACTACTTATAATGAGCTGCATCAGGTGTAATTGTAGTGACATGAAAACAAATTATTCTTTCCTATTCAGGCCCCCCATCTTCACATTAGCCCCCCAGCTGTACCAATCATATTCTCAAATTTTCCAGCATCCTTGATGAATGATTGTTTTCTAAATGCTAGTTGTTTTTTTCTAACTTGCTAACTTTCATCCTAAGGTCTAATTCTTCTTTTTCTTGAACATTATTAGAGGCTGGAGGAATATATGGAGATGGGAAGACCTTTGGATTTAGTACAACCTCCTTCATTCCTTGACACGTCATTTCATTACCACTCTGCTACTTACAAATCTTTGCCAGAAATAGGCCATTCACTGTCTTCCAAAAGATTGCTCAGAATTTATTGGCAAACATAAAAACTAATCCAGAGAGAAAGGCCCAGAGTAGACACATAGAATTCAAACACAGGGAAAGAGCCTCTTAGGAGTGAGATGATGCCTTATAAAAAGATACCAGGGTGATTTGGAAATCAATGTCCATGTTGCATAATACAGCTTCCTTCTTTTTTCTATTAAAAGGAGAATAGCAAAGATGAATTTCTCCAGGTACACCCCTAACATTGGCAAGAATGTAAATGGAGAATTGCTTGCCATATGTTTAAACATTTAAGAGATGTAAATTAAGCTAACTGCTTAAAAAAAAAAACTCTATGCCTGAACTTGTAAGGATGTAGATCAGATTTGACTTTAAAACTCTCTAATACCTCAGAGTTTCATGGTAGACTTGGCTGTGTGGACACTGGGCCTGGGAATCTTTCTTCTTCCCTATACCTTGCTCCATGGCATTTTGGGGCCTCCTTTACATTTGGGAGATACCTCAGCCTGTAGTCCCAAGTCCCAGGCATGTGCCCCCTTTAAAACCACCTTACTTTGAAGACTAGGGACTAGGACATCGCCAGTGAAGCCAAGCAGACAGATCTAACTTAGTAAGCTGCATCAGTGTCAAAGAAGGCAGGAAATATCCATGTTGTGGTATCCACAGAATGATCTAGAAGAGAATACATGGTAAGTGTGGTACATTTCTGAGGTCCCAGAGAATTCTTCCCTAGTGGGAAAGGATGTAACTAGAGGAGTGTCAGAGCAGACACTTTAAAGAGTAGGATGCATGTGTTCTCCCCTCTTGCCAAGTTCTGAGAAAGGTACAGCCCCCCTACACACATACTCTAAACAAACAAAAAATTCTTCAGCTGCCCACCTTGAAATGTCCCCATGTAACTAACTTCAGCTTTTAACAAAAATAGGATTGTAAAAACATTTACTAAGCACCACTCAAGTTCTAGTCCCCATGCAAAGCCTTGAAAATATAGAAATTTAAGATGACACGATGGCCCTCCATGAGCTCAGTCAGCTGGAATAGATAGATTATAAGGACATGAAATTCCTGTCAAATTTAACCTGTTAATTAAAGTTATGAAACAGTGAGTATAGGAAAGTTAAATCCTAACAGATAATAATCTATTAACAGAGGAGGAGACATTCACTCAGAAAAGTTATGTAAGTTGCCAAAAGTCGCTGCATTAGTAACTGGCAGCAATGCATTTTCAAGTCATTGCATTTCCAAAACACCATGTTCTTTCTGCTATTTGGAAACCATCTCTTGAGGACTGAAGCTTCTATCACAGATCTTTGTTTACATCATTTTCTCCTTTATTTTCTTGTAAAACTATTTTATAGGGCCTCTTTTTAAGACAGTCTCCTCTCATATGAACTCTTTATGCTTTTTTTTTCACTGCTTCCTTTCAGAAACAGCCAGGATGACTTAGTTTAGTTTTCCCTTTGGCCACAATTCACTAGTCTCTGTTGGTCCCTGTTTTCTCCTTGCCTTCTTAACCCATTGTCTTTACCAACCACTTCTGGAATTCTGATCAGTCTGTGAAGCTCAGTAGGGAATACTGCTTATCTGGGCATTTCATAGGAAGGAGAAATCTGCAATTGAATACCCATCGCTGTCCCCACTGCATGCCTCACTTGGCTCATTATCTTTTTTTTTTTTTTTTAAGTTCTTCCTGGCAAGTTTCAGACTAGGTGATTATGAAGAGAATTAACTGAGTAAATTTCTTAATCAGTTTCATGCTGAAAGGATCAGCAAGTAATAACAGAAAGAGAATTTTAAAAAATTAATACACTGTCTAGTTTGGACCTTTCTCTGTACCCACCAGCCAGGCTAGATGCTAACCATTGTCAGCAGAAACTAACAATAAATCAATGGATAAATAAAAACACTCATCCTCAGTTAAGACACCTCAAAGTCTAGTTATCAGAGGCTGTACATGGAATGATAGTGGACTCTATTTAAAACCACTCTGGAATGTTATTTCTTTAAGATAAAACAAAATAGCCCCAGTTTATACTACCATGTTATGTTCCTAGTGTTTGTAATATCTAATCTCTGCATTTCTCTATAATTTTTTTCTTTTCTCATGTAGGAGATAATGAGAGGTACAGAAACTTCCCCAAGGCCATACAGATGATGAGAGTTAAAGCTAAGATTTGAAAACATCTATGTATGAATCTAGCTTCTGCTGAGCCATCCTGTTACACCCAGGTAAGATAAAGATTAATATTATCAGAAATTTAAGAGAAAATAATCCTTCTAAAACTTAAGGGGCAACAATTTGTCCCTCCCCTATAATGACGCCAACTTATTATTTTTCTATGGACAAGACGTCTTGGCAGTTTCTAGACTGATAGCTTAATATGATAGAAAGAGTGGTTCTCTTGCTTTGAGATAGTCCTAGGTTAGAATCTCAGTACTTTCTTTAATTACATGCAAGATCTTAGACAAGTGACATTACTTAAACCTCAATTTACTTTTTTTGGATATCCATATTCTGGATAGGCACTCCAGTGAACAATGTACATAAGAAATAAATGTAACTTTTTCTTCAACTTAGCTAAATTTCTATTTTTAGCTGTCAATCTGTATTGGCAATAGAACCATGTTTTTATTCAGTTGGATACCCCACCCCAAACCCTTCCTTATGGAATCAGAGAAGGATTACAAAGATATCAGATGTGAACAATAAAAATCTATGGTTCTAATATCACCTCCCAGGACCAGCATCCCTAAGCTCAGCACCCTTCCATGTTGTCTTTAGACTCTGGTTCATAAATGTTACAAAGCTTAGTAGACAGTTCTGATGACTATTTTAGCTGTATTATTACGAATGTGGAACACATGGAAATTCTTCACCTGATTATGAAGGGCGAGATATGCTTTGTGAGGCTAAGGGACCTCATCTACCAAGCAAAGTACTTGCCATTTCTCCTGTAGGGTTTTGGCCTATCACTAGGCTCAAATCAGGCAACAGATCATCAGTGGGCATGTTCAATATATTCACATCCCAGAGAGCTCATTTTTCAAACATTCTCCTCTGCTATATATCAAATTGCTTTATATCAAAATTATATATCAAAATTATTTTCAGTAATAATTATGAGGTAGCATACATGATAATAGAAAAAGTGCAGACAGTGAAAATTATCTTATATTAAACATCATATATGCCAGTAAAAAATAAATAAAAATAACAATACAAAAAAGAAAAAAAAAGATATGTATTTGTACTTTTTAAAATTGCATTAATGTATATGGGGGGGAGTTAAAATGTAAAACAAATAGCTCTCTGTTGCTGTGCTTACCACTATTATAATTTCATAATAATATTAATAAAATATGGAAGTTTTAAATATTAAAAACAGTCCTTAAATTCAGTAAAATATTTCAGTTATGAAGCAAAACAAAAATATTACTGTTCATGTTCTATTTCACTTTTAACATTAAAATTTAATTTTTATTTTTGCTTAGTTTACACATTATGGCAGAAGTGAAGTAATTCAAGTTCTGTTTTCTCGCTTTTACAATGGCTATGTTATCACCATTTGTTTTGATTATCCTGTTTCAAGGTGGTATGTGGTATCATCAACTTATGCAAAAGAGAGTTACCATAACTCTGAACCCTCGCAGGGTACCCTAGGAATGAATTTGTTTATAGCTGAGTATGTGGATTGGATATGAACTTTCTAGAGCTGCTGTACCAAAGTATTTGGAAGCTTCAAATAATAGAAACAAATTAATTCATAGTGCTTAAGGCCAGAAATTTAACATCAAGGTGTTGACAGCACCACAAACTCTAGGGGAGATTCTTCCCCTTGACTCTTCCAGCTTCTGGTAGGTGTCAGCGTCTCTGGGCTTCTGCTGTATCGCTATAATCTCTGCCTCTGTCTTTACATGAACTTCTCCAGTTCCCTGTTTGTCTCTCTCCTGTGTATCTCTTATAAGGATAATTGTCATTGGATTTAGGGTCCCCTTCCTATAAAAATCTAGAATGGTCTCATTTCAAGATCATTAATTATATCTGCAGAGATTCTTGTTCCAAATAGGTAACATTTATAGCTTGAGGTAATTAGGACATGGATACATCTTTGGGGGGCTACCATTAATTCACTACAGAAACCAATGGAATAAATAACTGGGAATTCACTGAAAAACTTCTATGTAGAGCATAATATGTAATAAAAGGTCCGTTTGACAAAAGTATGAACTAATTGTAAATTTACTATTTTATTATTTATTTATATATTTACTAAATTTATTATAATAATAATAATAAATATTATTAAAAGTCAACATTAACTGCACCAATTACTTGGAACTTACACTAAGACTATATCGTTATCTGGAAGAAGCATTTTATTACTGACATTGCTTAAAATGACCTGTACATGATGATAATAAAGGTGGACTTTTAGTTGGCTTTCTTGCTGTTATTAAATTTTGTCAGACATTGCACTCCATTATTGCCTATTCCCAGGGTACATCCAGCTCCTCTACTTCTCTTCCAGTTGGCTTTGCCACCTCACTGCAGGGCACAAGAGTCCACTTTCCAATCCTATAAATTTATCTGACTATTTACCACCTCCTGGGACTTGGCTCATGGAGTGGGCACCGGGCCCCTTCCTCTGGGATTTACTTCCATCTCTGCAGTTATGTTTTCTCTGAATGTCATATTTCTCTATAATCTTAGAGAATCATTTATAATCTGAAAGATAGAGCATAATAAGTGAAGGGAAGCAAGAAATACCTAATGTCATTCTGTCTTCTCCCCCAGTTCTTCCTATATGCTAACAGTTAGTTTCCCTTAGGGGCCTAAGGCATTTTAAACCATATGGTTGAAAAAAGAATCTTTCCTGCTTTTTGTTTCACATGTCTTCCCCAAGGCATACCATACTATGGCATCAGTGTTACAGAAAGAGAAAATTTTTATTTAGGGCTCTTGGGGGTTAGTTGCTATGTTTCCCTGCTAGCAGAAGCCAAGATATCTCCTTGTCTCACTTACTTCCCAAGTTTCTCATTTGACCAGAGGTTTAAGATATTTTTCCTTAGGCTATTAAGTTTCAGAACCTGCTCAGTTCTTTTAGCCTGAGCAAGCTATGATTGGTGTCTAGGTTTCAAATTTGCTTCCTATATCCATCATAATCACCCTGTACGGGGCAGAAGATTATGATGAAGTGTTGCCTCCTTCTCTCCAAACAAAACCACACTAAATTTTACTGTTTCCCAAACACTACCCCAACTCATCACCATCTTAGCTGCCTGTTTATAATATGATTGTTAGACCAACATGATGTGTGATCTACCTTATTGCAAAATTAAAAAGAGATTTCTTAAACACACAAGTTTTTTCTTTTTTTCTTTTTTTCTTTCTTTCTTTTTTTTTTTTTTTAATTCTGGTAGATTGCTTAAGAAACACCCATGAATTCTTGATAAGTGAATTCTTAAACTTCATTTCTTTCAGTTTCATTAAACATTCACCTCCAAGGGAACTAGGTAAGGCCTGAGCATTCTGTGTCTACCACTGAATTTGACTTCATCTTTCACAATTCCAGGTGCTATTTCTTTCTGCACTGAAGTTTATTCATTGTAATTTTCTGAATCGCTTTAGAGATCGTCTAAATTGTATTTGTGGAAAATTTCATTCAAGATTTCTTATGTTATCTTTTATATATTTTCCTCCAAGGTTTAAATTCTGCTTTATAAGAGAATGGGAAAAAGAGTTTGCTAAATGATGACCTTCTGGATTAAATTTTTTAAAAGTGCCACATTCGAGATAGAGCAAAAGGGGAGGGTGCCAATGCCTGTATTGGGAACAGTGAAGAGTATAGTACACCAATCAAGTATGACCAATGGCATTTCTTCCTAATAAAGACCATTTATAATATTTCAGAATCCCACAGTAAGAAAAATTAGCTCAAAATGAATGCATTGCATTTAGAAGAACAGAGAACACAGAAAGTGAAGATGTGTGTCACTCTTGTTGTATGTCACTTGTTAATACATATTATTTCTTTCATATTCACAATAAATGGAAGATGTGTATTAATATCACTCCTATTTTATAACTGAATCTGACTAGGTCAATTCCTCCTATCATATGGGGTCCTTGGTAATGTTTACCACAGTTGACACTGCTCATTTATTTGTTGATTCTTTGATTTTTTTTCTCCCCTTAATAATCTAAAAGCTTAGTGAGATCAAGGACTGCATATGCCTCTTGCTTGTCTGTCTGGTTGCACAGTATTCCTACTTCTTAGTAAGAAAAATGCCTGATACATAATAGGTGCTTAATGAATATTTGTTGAATGACACACTGACTTAATTCCTTAGTATTAGAAAATGATATTACTGAGATGGGGACCTCAAAATAATTACTTAATTATTCCATGCTTTCCTTGCTCCTTTGCTTCTAATAATTGCTTCATTTCTGCAAGAAAGTTTTCTAGATAATGTTGTCAAAGGATATGATAACATGCATATGTTCTGATCTCTGAGCCATTTGACAGTCCCTTAATGATGACATTTTCCTCAAATCCTAAAATCTTGTCATTAATCATACAGCATTTTCCCAAACCTCACCTGCTTTATTCACAGTTTGGCATTATTACTCATTTGCTTGATTAGGATCACAATATTGAAACTTTGGGAGCCTAAATGAGACCTGTTCCAGTAATAATATATATGCAGATTTTCCCCCTGCCATCTACAAATGGAGTAACAGATGCCTTCTAAATTTGACAGCATAATATATGTAGCTATTTAAATATATAGCTATTTAAATATTTCATCGTATGACTATATTAGTTAAAAGGGTACTCTCATTAAGGGAGGTCAAATGACACAGGAGCTTTATAAATTTTGCTGTGTTGACTGATTCATATTAAAGGCTCTGGGACCTAACCACATCTCAGTTTGTGCACACCCTCCCACATAAAGCTGTGACAGTGCTCTAAACATTTCTGGAATTAAGCAATGTGTAGCATTTCTGGTTATATCATCACCCTTCTTCTAGTCCTGAGTTTCCAGGTTTATTCCTCAGCTTCTTGAGCTTTCCGTGTAGGAAAAACTCTCCCATCAAAGACCAACCACAGAATGAGGATGAGAAAGACTCCTTGCCAAGTTTATTTTCTTCCACCTTAACTCCTAACTTGCACCAGATTGAAGTCATGAACCATAAGTCAGACATCACGCTAGCTTAAAATACATTTCAAATGTCTACGATAAGGAAATTAGTGTAAAATTATCTGTAAAATAAGGTCCAAAGCTGGCATGTAATACAGGTAGAGGACCAGCAATGCTGCTGGAGGAACAACGGGCAATGATGAGACCTCATTCCCACCCATCCTCTGATAAACATAAAAATCCAATGACACCCACGTTTACCTTAAAAAATCCTCATTCCTAGTTGATGAAAATGCTTCACATAGAAATACTGACTATATTTCCACACTTTTCAATACTCCTTAGCAGTGTATGAAATGTATAAGATGAAGTAATGATAGAGCTATCTTAACTTTTATTTATTTTTTTTTTTTGAGACAGAGTCTCAAGCTGTCACCCTGGGTAGAGTGCTGTGACATCAGAACTCATAGCAATTTCCAACTCGGTCTCAAAAGATCCTCTTGCCTCAGTTTTTCTGTTTTTTAGTAGAGATGGGGTCTTGCTTTTTGCTCAGCTGGTCTCGAACTCATGAGCTCAAGCAATCCAATTGCCTCGGCCTCCCAGAGTACTACGATTACAGGCCACCAGACCCAGCCTTAACTTTTGGAACAAGGTAGGTTTTATGTTTGTTTTGAGAAAAAGTTAAAATTTAAATAATATTTCCAGAGGTTTAAATCTGTAATGCAGATAACATTCAGCCTCAGATTATCCTACTTCAAAATCAAAGCATAGGAAATAGAGCAAACTATTTATAACAATTGCTGGGTTGACTTTGTGAACCATTTCTCATAGCAGTGTGTACAGACAAGAATGAGCCAGGTTATGCTTCTGTAACAACACCAAATATCACTGACTTAAAACAATAGTCACAGACACCTCATTTGCATGTCAGTCCCTACTGGCTGGGTGCTCACTGTGCTCATAGTCATTACATCTTATCCTCAAAGAAGAGCTGCTATTTGGAAATTGAAAGTTGTCATAAAAAAAAAGAAAAAAATTCTGGAAGGTCTATGCATAAGCAATTAAATTATTCTACTGGAAATGATATGCATTATTTGTCCTCATTACTTGTTGGCTAGGACTGTCACTTGCCTTAGCCAAACCAGAGAATCTAAGAAACATAATTCTATCTGGTGGCTGGAAAGTGACAAGGTAGAAATGGTTAATGAGCAGCATTAAAACTGATCACGGTGCATGAGTCTTTATAACTTCAAGAGGAAGGAAGGATAAAGAGGTGAGAAGACCTCCAAAGGGGATCCTTGAATGAAATGAGACTGAGCAATGAACAGCTTATCTCAGCCAGCCTTAGTGTTGGCCTCTGATAATTACAGACCTCTTCAGTTTTGTTCATTTTCATCTTTTATTATCTAACATTCCCAGTGATAGTCTATTACACATTATCTTAGAATGTGTTATATGTTCCCTTGGTGTTAGGGTACAGCTAATTGTTTGTTCTTCACTTTATTTGCTATGTGGGATGTAAAAAATTCCTTTGATGAGCTTCTCTATTGCTTCTGACACTTGGGGTGGGGGTATGCTTTTGACTCAGAGTAAACCCTTTTGTACCTAAAAGTAAAAAAAAAAAAAAAAAACCCTCAAAAACCCCTCTGATTTAAAAGTTTATTTTATGCTAAATGACAATTTTATTTCAAAGTTCCATATAACCATTGGATAATCTTCTTGATAATACTATGGAAAGGGCAAGATGGATGTGTCTATCTCTTCAAATAACGTGAATCTTTAGGAGAGAAAAATCACTGTTATTAGAAATGGAATCCATCAATATAAAAGGGAAAAATATATGTCTTTGAAATACGTTTGAAAGCTATATTCCCTCCCCCTATAATATTGACTGAAAGTACAAGATAAAAGCATTTTCTAAGATTCTGCAAGAAAGAGGAAGACTAATCTCTGTTCTACATAAAATACTGGGTCACCACATGGAGTTCAAGGTCACTGAGGAGATGTGGCACCAACAAACAAGAAATAGAGAAAAGAGGAGGGACAATAAAATAAGGATAAAATAGAAGGGCAAAGAAAACACAGATGGAAATACAACAGGGTAATAGGGTAAATGCATTCCTTTCTCCCCATATTAATATTGGCACTGAGGAGAAAGGTATTTACTCAGTAGATTCCTCAGTACCTACTGATGTTTGTGTAGAAAAATGTCACTGCACCCATGACCCTCCAATATAGATCATTGCACACAAGAACTTCTATGTAGTAAACATTAACTTTTCCCTGTGTCCTGGTTCCTAAAAGATAACCTTTAAGACCTTGGTATGCCTTGCGTGACTCTAGCCTCTTTGTTTACCTAAAGATCAAGGGTCATACCAGATGGTACATGCTGACAATGTAATTAATGGTGAGGGAGTCTTCAGTCATGCTTGTCAGCTCAACATCTGGAGAGACTTAAGGCTAAGGTTAGTCATCTGGGAAGTTGAACATGACTATGTGACCAAGCTTCAGTGAAAACTCTGGATACTGGGCTAGCCTAAGCAACATACATAGACCACTGTCTCTACAAAATATAACATTAGCCAAGTATGGTGGTACATGCCTGTAGTCCCAGCTACCTGGGAGGCTGAAGCAGATGGATCACTTGAGCCCTAAAGTCTGAGGTTGCTGTAAACTATGATGATGCCACTGCACTCCAGCCTGGACAACAGAGTGAGACCCTGTCTCACAACAATGGAAACTCTAGACACCAAGGCTTGAGTAAATGTCTCTGATGGGTAATACTCTATATGTACTGTCACACATCACTTCAGGGGGTATAGGCACTATTTGCACAATTCCACTGTGAGAAAATATTGAAAGTTTTGTGCTATGAATGCTCCAAAACCCTTCCCTATATTCTTTCTTTGACTGATTTCAATCTGTATCCTTTGATTTAGGAAACTATGAGTTTGATAGTTTTTAGTGAGTTTTTTAGTCCTCCTAGAAAATTATCAAAACTGAGGATCATCTTGATGAGCTCTGACTGCTGTTGGTGTAGTCCTGGGGACTTCTACTAAACCTTCACTCATACCCTTTTCCTGATCATGGGTCATTGTACTTAAAGCTCTCCATCATATGGTTCTGGGTAAGTAGCCTTTTTCAGGATGGAACGCCTTCTACTGCATGGATTATGCTTGTTCGGGCCTCTGGTAAGACACAACTTCTATTCTGATACCTGCTTAGTGTCTAGTCTCTGTGTGCTGTTTGATTTTCACCTACCCTATTTAATTTGGCTATGCTTTGTGTGTCATGCACACAAAACTTTCTGAGATAGGACCTAGTTGAGTAAATTTCTCTCTATTTGGATAATTCACACTGGAAAGAGCTTTCCATCTCAACCCATTTCAAAAGCCAGTGGATAGCCTATTCAGTGTTGCCCAATGGAAATATAATACAAGCCATATATGTGACTTTTAAATATAATATAAGCCATATATGTGATTTTTAATAAGAAGCATATATAATGTTATATCTAAATTATATGTTAAACATTATTTCAACATATAGCACTAACTGCTTATCAAATACTTAACAGCTGTTATACGTGGCTATACATTATACATGTTATATGTGGCTGGTGAAAATCTTATTGGACAATACATATTCTGATGATAGTTGAGATCTAAGTCGAATAATGGTGAACCCCCCCATACTTCAATGCCTGGTGTTGAAAAAAATATAGAATAATGATTATGATAGCAGATTCTGGAGGCCAGTATATATATTAAATTTTAGTCATATCATTTACATGCCTTGGGAAAAATGCTATACACACTTAACTATAATTAAGCTTTATAATGTCTTCCTTATTGTATTATGTATCTGTTACAGTCTTGGTGGGAGGAAAATTGTTAATAAAGTGACTATTTACAGAAGATGTGTGCAAACTTAAGGGAATCAACAAATAGTGACTCATCTGGGGACTAAAGACAGTGGTAAGCCTTCCTTTTACCACACCATTTCCTCTTTTGGCTTTAAGGGCCTGTTATTACCAGAGTTGAGTTTAAAGTTTAGAGGTCTGGAAAAGTGGCCACCTCACAAGAATTGACAGAGCCCAGGCACTGCCATAAAAGTGGTAAGGGCAGGAGGAAGCAGGGTCCATGTGGGTTAGGCTGTATCCGTATCTGTGTCAACTCTTCTTTCATTTTTCTAACTACTACTAGTAGTTCTCATTGCACAAACCCAGCAAGAAACCAGGTTAAGGCATGAAGTTTATAGATGTCATCATGTGGGAACAGAGAAGAATAGAGGCTCAATCTGGGTAAAAGAAAGCCAACAGACAATAAGTTGGTTAGTGCGAGGGCTGCATGGATAGGAAACCTGTGTTCAGAACTCAAAATAGTTCCTGGCACACAGTATTAATACATACTCAATACATATGAACAATTATTATTAATGAAATGGTTTTGTTTAAGTCTGCACTTAACTTTGGCCCCAACAGCCATGATTAGGTGGTGATGCTATAGATTTTAGTTTAATTAAAACTTAATGGTCTCTTGAATGACGTGGGCTCTAATCTTCATAAGACACCAATCAGATGCTAAATATTCAACTGAACCAAACCTACTATTCTCCTGACTTCTCTATGTGTACCACTTTTCTTGGAATCAGTCCAATATGAGGATAATCAATTCACTGAGAGCCTGTTGCATTTGCCAAAAGATCAATTTGTCAATGACAATTTGCCAAATTCACCAAAGATACTGATTTCCCTAGAGACTTATTTCTTCATTGCATTTATTTTAATGTCTCCTGGAATTTATATTTAATGACTTGACAGACCCCAGGAGGACTGCAAAGAGTTAGAACTCCATGTTCAGAAACCCCTGCTCCCCTGCTTCTCTTAGCTGCATGCTTCACTTTCCATTCTCTCTTTGCTCTCTCTTCTTTTCTAGGCTCCTTAGCGTTTCCTGCCCTCTCTAGGTTTTCAAATACTTGACCTTCCCTCTCTATGCCTCTTCCCTATTTCCCCCCTTTTTTTCATTGTATCAAACATCTTCTATTTACTTCTCTAGACCAGGATTTCCCTTCTCCATTTTCCTTTCTGCCCCAAAACTGACTGACATGGAGGGCATCAGTGAGCACCCTTGCCCTCTGGCTCTCAGAAGTGTTAGGCCAACGGGAAACACTAACAAGAGAATGAAAGAAAGGAGGGGAAAGAAGTTGGAATAGGTATCACAATGTGGTGGCTATGGCAGGCCTGTCCACACACTTGATTCCTGTGAGGTAAGCTCTCCACATAGCCCCTCCCCATCTCCAGCTTCTAAGAACTTCTTCCTGATATAGGATAATCTTACTGGAGTTAGATGATATCTCAACATAGTTTTGATTTGCATTTCTCTGATGATTAAAGATGACAAACAACTGGCTGAGATGTCAGAGGTGTTTTCTTAAAGCTCCAGGCCATTCTCGCACACAGCCTGGGTGGAGATGGTCTGAGAAGCAACAGTTAAGACTGCAGCCACCAGCACAGAGACACTTAGAGAAAACACATGTGTGTTTTCTGTGTATTGAGCTGTGCTACATTTCACAGCCTATAAACTTCCAGCTGCTTTTTGATATAACCCAGAGACAATTATTTAGGGCTCAACAGAATTTCTTTGCCACCAAATGTTTCAGCCATTTCTTCTGAATCAGGGTGTCCTAAATTCTCAGCCTTTAAGCTTTTTTCCACTCTCAGGTATCACAAACAGCAAACAACCTTCCGACTCTGACATTTAAATATAAAAAAACAAGAAGTCAAATAGTACCTCCCTGAGCTTACGATCTGGTAGGGAAAATGAAGTACAATTCCTTGGGAACCCCCAAAACCCTAATGGCACAGACAAAGATTCCTGACTATGACAAATAAGAAAGTGTCATTTAAGCAGTCACCAGAAGGCTCAGGAAGAGCAATGCGGGGAGGGGAACGTGTGGTCAGGAAAGGATCCACAGAGTGAGGAGGGAGCACAGTGGGCACTGCCCTGGGAGTCAGCACTTTCATCTCAGAGGCGACAAGCAGCTACCACATGAAGGGCTTTAAGCAGATGTCCATTCCTGGAGAAGGCTGTGCTGCCTGTGTGCTCCAGAGTGGACTGAGGAGGGCAAGGCTGGAGGTAGATGGACAAAGCTAGCATGGCCATCAAGGTGCAAAGGATAGCACAGTCCAGGGCAGTGCTGTTGATGACAGTGGCGGAAAGATGCCAAAAGTGAATGGGAGGAAGAGACACCAGGATGGGAGGATGTATGGCTATCTCTGCAGCTCCTGGCTGGAGCCTGGAGGAAAAACACGTCTAGGGAGAACGGGGAGCCCCATTTCTGAGCTTGATGTGTCTGAGAAACTCATCACCATCCAGTGGCCTTCTCCAGCAGGCAGATGTAGTAATGGCACCAAGAGCTAAAGTGGACACAGCGCTTCACGTTAGTTTCCCTTTACCCGTGATTTTGCGCTCTGTGGGTTTGTTGCCAGAAGTCTGAAAATATTAAGTGGAAAGTCCAGAAATAAACAATTTGTGAATTGTAAATCGTGAGCCAATCCTGAATAGCACAAGGAAATCTAGCTGTGTCCTGCCCAGGAATGAATCCTACCTTTGCCTGGCATATCCACACTGCACGCACTACCTGCCCGTCACTGGCTCAGTGACCACCTCAGTCCCCCAACTGACCACTGCAGTGTCTTGGTGCTTATGTTCAAGCCACCCCTATTCCACTTGGCAGTGGCTCCAAAGTCTAACAGTGGTGGTGCTGGCATATCATTATAATCACCCTATTTTATTATCAGTTATTGTGTTAATCTTTTACTGTACCTAATTCATAAGTTAAGCTTTATCGTAGGTCTGTATGTATAGGGAAAAAACAGTATATATAGGGTTTGGTACCACCTGTGGTTTTGGGAATCGAATGGCGATCCTAGAACATATTCCCCCATGGGCAGAGTTGGGGGACTATGGTACTGTATACCAGACATTGCTCGATGCTTTACATTTATTAACTCAAAATCTCAAAATTGGCTTGGCACCTGTAGCTCAGCGGCTAGGGCACCAGCCACATACACTAGAGCGGGTGGGTTCAAATCCAGCCCAGACCTGCCAAACAACAACTACAACCAAAACACAGGTGGGCATTGTGGCAGGCACCTGTAGTCCCAGCTACTTGGGAGGCTGAGGCAAGAGAATCGCTTAAGCCCAAGAGTCTGAGGTTGCTGTGAGCTGTGACACCATGGCATTCTACCGAGGGTGACACAGTGAGACGCTGCCTAAAAAAAAAAAAAAAAAAAAAAAAAAAAAAAATTCTTTAGGATAACTTGTGACCTTGGCAAGAATAGATTCAGGGGGACATGGGGCACGAAAACCAGACCACAGGTTACTGAGGAAGACTAAGGAGTAATGGTGAGATAAGGCAGCTCTTTCATGTCTCACTACAAAAGAAGAGCTTCCAGGGGCAAGGAAAGAAGAAGGTGTTCTGTACAGATGGAAGACATGTAAGTATTTTATTCTATTTATTTTTTGAGACAGAGTCTCACTCTGTCACCCTTGGTAGAGTGCTGTAGCATCAGAGCTCACAGCAACCTCAAACTCTTGGGCTCAAGCAAGTCTCTTGCCTGAGCCTCCAGAGTAGCTGGGACTACAGGTGCCCGCCACAACACCCGGCTAGTTTTAGAGACCAGGTCTCCTTTTGCTCAGGCTGGTCTCGAACCTGTGACCTGGGCAATCCATCTGCATTGATCTCCAAGAGTGCTGGGATTACAGACGTGAGCCACCGTGCCCGGTCTACATGAGCATTTTAAAATGCAAACAGGAGGAAGCCATGGAGAGAGAATGGATGAAACACAGGAGAAAGAAGCTGTTACTGAGCCAGGCTTCTGTGAGAGCAGAGAAGGGTACAGGATCCAGAATACAGACAAGGATGAGGACACCAGTTCTGAGGTAACAGGAAGGCAGGAAAGGGCGGCTACAGACAAGGTCGTGAATCTGCAAGCAAGGAGGTGAGGAGTATCCAATCTATGGCTCTGTTTTCTCCAAGCCGTCTGCTGGCAGCAAGACGAAAATGGCAGGATCAGGGATTTCAGGAACAGGAGGAAGTTCTGAAATGTCTGTAGCAAAGGCAGGGTGCGCTGACTACAGAGAAACACAGAGGCAGAGCAGCCTCAGACACTCAATGTTGCAGACCACAAACCACAGAGTTTCATTCATGTGGCCTGCACACCACATGCCACAAGCATTTCCCAGCTAATGGAACATACCCCTCCAAGACATTGTAATGAACTCTGATGGACATTGAAAATGGCTTATTGCCCCCCTACCTTTTGAAAAGAGCCTATTTATAGAGTGGTTAAACACAGGCATCAGAGTCAGAGCCCTGGGTTAGAACCCACACTTTGTTACTTACCAGCTATGTAATTTTACCTGAATTAATTAACCTCCATTACCTATGGTATAAAATGAGATATCACCACCTGCCTCAGTCATGAGACTTATAAAATAGTCTAGTTGAGTGGCAAGAGAAATCGCTCATAAGCGGTAACTACATCCTATTGTTAGCAGCAGCAGTATTTTGCTACCCCCCGTTACGAGCTCTGGCTTAGCTTAGTGGCAGGATGGAGTCCAGAGATGTGGATATTCAGGATACTTCCACCCCAGCTGCCTTATTAACCAAGTGACCCAGACAGGATGCTCTAGGTACCAAGGAATCTGCAGAATAAGGGATTGAACTGATCACTGCAAAACTCCAAGACCTGAAGGCTGAGGTAGGAGGATCACAGCGCCCAGGCTGAAATGGGCTATGATCATGACACTGCACTCCAGCCTGGGCAGCACAGTGAGACACTGTCTCTTCAAACAAACAAACAAACAAACAAAAAAAACACTCCCACCGCCTTTCTCATTTGGATAATACCATGCTCTGCACCATGAAAACACGACCTTTCATCAACTACACTGCTTGCTGCACAGCTCTGTAGTCAAAAAGACTTGAGTCTATGGGTGGAGCCTGTGGCTTAAAGGAGTAGGGCGCAAGCCCCATATGCCGGAGGTGGCAGGTTCAAACCCAGCCCCAGCCAAAAATCGCAAAACACAAAACAAAACAAAAAAGACTTGAGTCTGAATCCCGCTCTTCCTGAATGAACTTGAGTTACCTAGCATCTCCGAGCCTCCGTTTTCTCATCTAAAAAACAGAGTGCACAAATCTTATGTTATGGAACTGTGGCGATCTACGGAAGCCATCTGCGCTCACTTCCTAGCTGCACCTGTCGGGGGCCGCCCTGCAGCCAAGTGCGAGCGCGGCGCTGCGGGGCCTGTCCTGAGCCCTCGTTCCAACGCGAGTGGCCAGTCTCACCTTCCCCAATCACAAACTTAGAAAAACTACTGGATGTCATTAAAAGTCATTGAAACACCCGGTGACTAACTTCGTTCTTGGGTGACACCTGTTCACAGCCCGCGCCCTCAAAGTCGCCCTGAGCACTACTGCAGACCACAGACGCAAACGCAGGTGTGAGGACGCAGGGAGATTCCACCCGGTCTCAGAGTCAGAAAGCCCCGGGTGGGAACGGGAGCGCGCGGCTTGCGGGCACCAACGCGGGCACTCGGGCACCAGCTGGGTCCCCGCCTCCCCGGACTCCTGGCTCCGCCGCCCGCGGGCAACGGGCTGCGGCGACAGCACCCGAGCGTGTCCGCACGCGTGTCCCCCGTGCCCGAGTCCGCTCACCTGGAAGTGCTCCTGGACACCTGGACACCTGGATGGGGAGGGTGTGAACCATGGCGGGCGCGGGCCGGCGGTGTTTGCAAAGAAAGAAGCTGCCCCGGGGCGTTGGCCATAGCGAGCTGACCAGCGTGGCCGCGCAGGCGCACTGTCCCAACTGCGCAGCACCACCACCTCGCTCACGCGCCTCCACCAGTCCCGGGGTCCGCGAATAGTTCCGAGGCTGCGTCGCTTTGCTACAGAGTCCCGGCGCGCGCGTGCGCTGCCCTCGGCTGCTGCCCCCCGCGAGGAGGGAAGGTGGGCCTGGCGAGGGGCTGCTCTTGCAGGTGCCCAGGGCAAGTGTGTCCGGGAAGGTGGACGCGGGCCTCGCAAGCGCCTAGGGCAGGTGTGTGCTGGCCGGGGTGGGTGCAGGCTGCTCCCAGCCAATTCTCCGAGTGGCGGGTTTTCAGGAGAGGTGAACCAAGTGATGGGGCCTCCCTCATCCAGGGGCTTCCACGTGTAGAGAGGGGCAGTGGTGGTAGGTCTCACCTGGACTCTAAACTGTTGGGTTCATGGCCACTGTTTCTTCCAGGCATATATGTGACAACGTGGAAAGGGGTCTTGGAAGAACAGAGATACGCCGCGTAATGATGTTTCAGCCAACGAAGGACTCTGTCTGATGGTCCCATAACAGCTGCAAAATTCCTGTCCTCCAGCGACATCCTAGCAAAGGGGCATTGCCTCTTCCATGTTTAGAAACACAGATATGAATACTTATCATCGCGTTACAACTGCCCACACGATTCAGAACAATAACGTGCTGGGCAGGTTTGCAGCTGGGAGGCGCAGGCCAGACCGTACAGCCCGGCTGTGTCGTAGGCTGGGATTGTTTAAGTTACTCTGAAGCTAGCACAGCAGTGCCTTTCTCAAAATGTGTGTGGCTCAGCCACTGCTCCCCCAGGAAGCACCTTTCCTGGGTGGTGTGATTTCTGGAGAACGCTGTGTCAGAACCTCAATGTGAGAGTCCTCAAAGCCTGGGTAGTAGCAGGCGACCAACCTAAGGCCAGCGAGGTCACCTGACTGGGGTTGGGCAACAGCGTAGCACGTTGGGGCTGGAGCCCATACCTGGTTTGCCCAGCAACCATTGGTTTTTCTGGGGCAGCATTTCAAGATGCGTTTTTCGTGCAGATGATGAAGCTGTGTAAAAAACGTCTGTTAAGAAAGTGCAGCCCTTGGCATCAGTCCTTTCACTACCCCCCCCCCCCCCCCCGACTGACAGCCTTTTCTGCTCTTTCTCTTATTGCTCACTGGTAATTTTAAGAGATGAATGGTCTACTGTGAACAGCACAGTGAGGGTGCAATTATTTATGCAATAGCTTACCATTTAGTAGCCAAAAATTTGTTACGGAATACAACAGACTTCACCTTCAAATTAAATCTCCTTTCCAGTATTAGCCAAGACTTTCTCAGCCTGCCCTTTCATCAACATCTGTGTGGCCTCATCACCTAAAAATAGAGTAGAATCTTTGCCTGTGGGTAGTATTACATTTCCCAGATCTCTCTGTTTTGGCAATAGTGCCTGTCATCCCAAGTATTCTTTGCCTCAAATATTCCATAAATCTTTCACTAGTAGTAGTATCATTCCCTAAATCACTTTCCCCAGGGATATTTGGGGGGGGGGGGGGATAAAACTAAAAATTTGTGTCTAGTGAAGCAAAATGACAGAATTGTTAATAAGTCAAGACCTCACCCGGTATCTATACTTGTAAAAGAACTAAATGTTCTGATCTGAAAAGGTTTTCTAATGTTGTCACCACTTGTGGGTAAGTTGCCAAGTAATCTTGAATAAAAGCTTCCAGTCCATGGGCAGCACCTGTGGCTCAGTGGGTAGGGCACCGGCCCCATATACCAAGGGTGGTGAGTTCAAACCCAGCCCCGGCTAAACTGCAACAAAAAAAGCCGGGTTTTATGGTGGTGCCTGTAGTCCCAGCTACTTGGGAGGCTGAGGCAAGAGAATCACCTAAGCCTGGGAGCTGGAGGTTGCTGTGAGCTGTGACTCCACAGCACTCTACTGACCAAGGACAATAAAGTGAGACTGTCTCTAAAAAAAAAAAAAGCTTCTAGTCCTTTATAGTGATTTCTTATCTTTTCAATAGAAATTGAGAACCCCTACAACTCAGTAAGGCAACCAGCAAAAAAAATGGGTGAAAACACTTGAACAAATAAGTCACAAAGAAGAAATACAGTTGTTTGCTTATATCTGTGGGTTCCATGTGTGCAGATTCAAACAACCACAAATTGAAAATGTATTTAGGCCTAAATGATTTTGTCTGTACTGAACAAGTACAGGCTGTTTTTCCTCGTCATTATTCCCTAAATAGTATAGTATAACTGAACTATTAATTGTCCTCACAATGTGTAGTTTTTCTATCCCCATGTTGCTTCCTGTGGCTCCATAAGGTTTTTGATGTCTTCCTCCAGAGGTGCTGGGGAGCTGCCTCACTCACACTCCTGAAAGCAAAGTTCCCACTTCCAGCACATCCATACACACTCTGTGCTGGCTTTGTGGGGCACACACGTCTCATCCAGCCACTTGACATCCAAGTGAGAATGGGGTGGCCGCTGAGCAGGGAAATGGCCAGAGACACGTCAGTGGTCATGGTTAAGTAGACTTCTGATGCCAAGTCCAGGGCTCCTTCTCCAGACGAGGACCACATGTGGCTCAGAGGATTTGATGAGGACCAGGAGCCAGACATCGGGGTGCTCATCCCTCATTTTGCTTGAAGATTCTGATTCTGTGTTGTCTCCTGTGGATCAACATCTGGACCACTTTCTAAGGAAATCCCATCTTTCCTGATACTTCTTTAGGGCACCCAAGACCATGCTGATTTCCTTTTGTAAAACTGGCCAAGCAGCAGCAGCAGCTCTGTGTGCTCCGTGTGATCGGGACCTGGGGCACAGTGAGGCTAGACCCAAGGACCTTGATGCCTTGCTTGGGAGATGACATGTGCAAGGTGGCCCCAGGTCAGTCCGAGGTGCTGCACTACCTGGGAAATGACCCCACACATTGCAAAATGAATTTCTGCATTGGGGGAATCAGATGACAGAAAAGATCCCTTCACTACTTCAAGAGAGAGAGCCACAGTGGGGGAGGAAAATGAAGTTAGAGGGAAAAGGTGAGAGAAACCAAGTGATTTGGTATCCAATGCATGTTCATTTATTTTACACTTACAAAAAAAATCGCCCACCCCTTTGCCCCATTCCCCCCAAAACAGTCTCTTTTTACAAACATTTAAAAATTAAAACCAAATGAAGATAGACAAGTTAATTTCAGTACAATTATTTTTCAGTGTAGCTGTCATAATTAGAGTTTAAATTTCCTACAAGTTACCAATGTCCAAGTGACTTATAGGGAAATCCTGATTATTGGCCAAAGGAAAATTCCATATGACAAGTTAGCAAATTCTAGTACAAAAATAGTCCGTGTGTTGGAACAGCTTTCCTTTGACATAGGTCTCAGGTCAGTCTGCTGACTGTGTAACACCTAATGCTCCGAGTTCTCTCACAAATGGCTCATTCATCGTAGCTGAAGCAGCGGGCCCCTGCAGCGGCAGGGCTAGTGTCCACCGTGGGACCGTGCTAGAGACGGCAGGCCTGGGAGTGCCTTCCTGGGCCCAGGGTAGCTGGGCAGAGCCCCATCTCTGGCTCCCCACAGGGGACTGGGGGGAGGGATGAGCTGCTCCCTCCTGAGGCAACGGCAGGCCCAGGATTCAGGGCACATCTGCTGGGGAAGCTGGGCTGGTGCTGGCATAGAACACAGCTCCTGCCAGTGGCTCCTCCCCCCACTGCAGCCCGGCTAGGTGAGAGGCAGCCCTGTTGTCTTCCGCGAGAGTGCAGCCCTGCCCTTGCTGCAGCTGGGGAGGCTACTTGTCCCTCAGGATGTCAAGCTGCTCCTGACACTCGGTGAAGAGGCGCTGGAAGCGGATGTTCTGCCCGATGACTGGCAGCAGCTCCTTCAGCAGCTCCCTCTTGCGCAGACCCTGTGGACACAGGAGTGAGAGCTGAGTGAAAGCGTCAGGCAAAAGGTCTGATTGTGAAGGACTTACCTGGCTGGGCAGACACCTTTGCGTCTGTGCACACAGGAAACCCGCAGAGCTGAGGCTGGGCCAGCCGCACACATGAGAGGGAGTGGCAGCCGAGGGAGGAACATGGGCAGCAATGGGAAGTGAGGCTTGCCGGGGTCTGCTGGACAGCCACCGCTGACCGTCCAGAGACAGGACAGTGGACACAGTGGCTTACCTCCCATGGCAGCATGAAAGTGACATCAAGGCTGAGGGTCAGGTGGGTGGTTATTCTGGAGGGGCTGCTCCCTCGTGCTCATGCCTCTAGTGGTCTGAGGTCAAACCCTAGGGCAAGGACACGCCTGCCGGGCAGTATCTGGCACTGGGTTTCTAGCCCTGCGGCTCTCTTGTCTGGCTCATGCTCCCTCTCTGTCCGTGGCACACTAGCCCCACAGCCTGTGACCTGCACTGCCGGGTCAGGGGGAGTGTCCCTCTGAGGAGAGAACAGCCAGTCAGTCCACACTCACTATCGTGAGAGGAGGCCTAAAGTTTTAAAATAAGTGTGATGGGTATACATGTAAGGAGACTGGAAATGATAGGAAAGAACGAGGTCTGAGGGACACAGAAGCTGCAGGAGCGAGAAGAGCAGGAGAACAGGTGCTGACAGGCCAAGTCGCTCGGAGCAGCAGCCAACAGGGAGGCTTCAGCATCAGAGTTCACTAGTTGGAGCAGAAATTATATGGATTTGCAACGCCTTGACTGGTCACTACCTGGTCCCTTATAGAAAACGACTGCCAACCTGAAATAGATCCCATTTTCTGATTAAAACATAATTATAAAACTCATGGTCCAAAGGCAAAATGTTTTATTTTTATCTATCTCTCTATCTATCCATCCATCCATCCATCCATCTATCCATCCATCCATCCATCCATCCATCCTCTCGATCCATCCATCCTATCTATCTATCTATCTATCTATCTATCTATCTATCTATCTATCTATCCCTCCATCCATCCATCCATCCATCCATTCATCCTATCCATCCATCCATCCATCCATCCATCCATCCATCCATCCATCCATCCTATCTATCCATCCATCCTATCTATCTATCTATCTATCTATCTATCTATCTATCTATCTATCTATCTATCTTCTTTAGAGACAGGGCCTCGCTCTGTCACCTAGGCTGGAGTGCAGTGGTGTAATCAGCTCACTGAACCTTGAACTCCTAGGCTCAAGTGATCCTGACTTAGCATCTCAAGTAGCTGGGACTATTAGGGGCATGTTGTCATACCTGGCTAATTTTTTTTTTTTTTTTTTGAGACAGAGTCTTACTTTGTCACCCTCAATAGAGTGCTGTGACATCACAGCTCACAGCAACCTCAAACTCTTGGGCTCAAGTGATTCTCTTGCCTCAGCCTTACAAGTAGTTGTGCTGGTTATTTTTAGCGATGGGGTCTCTCACTGGCTCAAGCTGGTCCTGAACCTGTGAGCTCAGGCAATCGACCTGCCTTGGGCTCCCAGAGCACTGTTACCTAAATTAAAAAAAAAAAAAAAAAAATTGTAGAGATGTGGTCTCACTATGTTTCCTAGGCTGGTTTAGAAGTCCTGGTTTCAAGCAATCCCCTTCACAGCCTCCCAGGGTGCTGGGATTACAAGCCACAGTACTCAGGCTTAAAGAAGAAATTAATTTTAGTTAACTGAAATTAAAAAAGGACATGCAAGAGAGTGGTAATAACAACACTAAATGCTATCATACTATCCAAAACTGGTGAGATTCAGTAAACATGGGGCTTTTAGAGGCATTTCCAAACACAAAATAGCTTGTCCTGTATTAGAGAACATGAAAGACTGACAAGCTGAGACTCCAATTTCAAGACATCAGGGAAGGGGGAAAAGAGAGGATGGGAGGGGAGGGGAAAAGGAAAGGACATCAGAAAAAAAAGTTTTTAAAGGAGATATAATAAAAATTGAAATCATTAAATAGAGAATATGAATAAACACAATAGTAATTTTTTGAAGACTAAAGAATAAACCTCTGACAAGATTAATCAAGAAAGGAGAAAGTTCAAAAAATATTAGGAATAAAAAAGTGACTTAGCAGATGTAGAAGAAAAAGATATGAGTACTGTCAATAACTTTATGCAAACAAATCTGAGCATTTAGAGAAAATGGAAAAATTCCTAGAAAAATATAATTTATTAAAACTTTCTCAAAAAGAAACAGAAAGGGAGAATTATTACCAGAAACAAAACATCTGATATATTAGATTTTTAAAGTGACATCTAAGAAAATTCCAAGGATCAAATATTAACAATTTTATATAAACTCCGAGAACCAAAAACGAAGAACTATTCTCGACTCATTCTATAAGGGAAATTATAACCTCAATTCTAAAACCAGACAAGGACACCATGAGAACAGAAGATTCCAGATCTATTCTACTCATGAAATCAGATGTATAGATCCTCTATATTATTAGCAATCAATTCTAACTGAATAAAAAACTCATAAAATTGAGTTTATCTTGGAAAACAAGGAGAGTTTACTATTACAAAACTTATAAATTACTGTATTAACAGATTTCAATACTGTACTGAAGTGTTGAGCAAGAGAAATAATATGTGGAAAAAAGGCACAAAATTGGAAAATAGAATTAAATGCTTACTTAAGATGACCTGATGACTTACTCCATACAGATAAAACTAATGTTAGACAAATTAATAATAATAGAAATGTGTAGAAAGATAGCCGGTAACTAATATAACAAAGTGAAATTCATTTATATACATATCAACAGCAATAATAATTAGAAAACATAAATAAAATATGTAGAATAAACACAACTATGAAATATCTAGAAGTAAATCTAATAAATGATGTGCACAGCCTCTATGCTGAAAATTATAAAACTTTATTTAAAGGCATTAAAGAAAACCTAAATGGATCTACTGATTCAATGTTATTCAAATGGACCTACAAATCCAAGGTTCACTCGGGTTTTCAGTAGAACTTGACAAGATAATTCTAAAATGTATATGGAGGAATAAAAAGCCAAGAATAGTTAAGACACTCATTATTCCTATCAGATAGGTAAGTTTATTATAAGCAAGAATGATTTAGAGACATCTTGTAAATAGACTGACACTTTGATGTATGAGAGAGAGGATAAAACATACAGTGGGGGAAAGAAGGGGCTATTTAATAAACGGAGTTTGAAAGACTAATCATCCATATGGGACCAAGTAGGTCCTGGTGTCCCGCTTAACTCAGGGCGCTGCTGGGACATCAGGATGGAGACTGTTGAGGGAGTGGCCAACACAGTGGCCTCTGAGAGCTGTGGCACGTGTGTCTGGGGGGAGCAGACTGGGTAGAGTACAACAGAACACACAATGCTGAGAAACAAAACAGGCATTTTAAGGAAATCAAGACATTTTAGAGTAGCTTAGCCTTACTCAGTGGCAGGTGTCTGTAATCTCAGCTCCTCAGGAGGCTGAGGAGGGAAGGAGTTTGAAAACCTGGACAACACAGAAGAGACCCTGTCTCTAAAAAACCAACCAACCAACCAACTGACCAACCAACCAACCGACCGAGAAAAGTAGCCACATATATGGCGAAAATAGAAAAAAGTACATGCACAGGCCTGGGAAAGATGTATCCACAAAAAAGACCTGAGAGGACATTGAGCCTTCATGTTGGCTGACAAGCAGCGGTGTCCCCAGCATGTACCAGACCTCAAAGACTGGGAGAGGTAGTTCCCCCCACTTCAAATAGCCAATATTCAAAACGAGATCATAGATATACAAAGAAATAGAAAAATACGGCCAATTCAAAGGAGCAAAAATACATCTCTAGAAACTGTCCCTAAAGAAACACAGACCCAGGACTTAATAAGATTTTAAAATAGGCTTGGTGCCTGTAGCATAGTGGTTATGGCACCAGCCACATACACCGAGGCTGGACAGTTCAAACCTGGCCTGGGCCAGCTAAGCAACAATGACAACTGAAAAAAAAAAAAGGAAAAATAGCTGGGCAATGTGGCAGGCACGTGTAGTTCCAGCTACTTGGGAGACTGAGGCAAAAGAATCTCTTAAAAGCCCGAGTTTGAGGTTGCTATAAGCTGTGATGCCACAGCACTCTACCCAGGGTGACAGCTGGAGACCCTGTCTCAAAAAAAAAAAAAATAAAATAAAAAATAAAAAAAAAGACTTTAAAATAAATGTGTTGGTTGGACATGGTGGCTCATACCTATAACAATCTTAGCACTCTGGGAGGTGGGTGGATTGCTTGAGCTTAGGAGTTCCAGACCAGCCTGAGCAAGAGTAGAGACTATCTCTACTCAAAATGGAAAAACTAGCCAGGAGTGTTGGCAGGTGCCAGTAGTCCCAGCTACTTGGGAAGCTGAGGCAAGAGGATTGCTTGAACTCAAGAATTTGAGGTTGTTGTGAGCTATAATGTCACAGCACTCTACCCACCACACAAGGTAAGATCCTGTCTCAAAAAATAAATAAATAAATAAAAGTCTTAAATACGCTCAAGGAGAACAAAGACAACTAAACAAAATCAGAAAATGAGATGTCAATGAGAGAAATTACTAAAAAAAAAAAAGAGAGAGAGAGAAATAGAAATTCTAAAGCTGAAAAATACAATAACTGAATTGAAAAATTCATTAGAGGGGTTTAACAGCAGACCTGAACAGGCAAAAAGAAGAATTAGCAACCTAGAAGACAGGTCATTTGAAATTATTTGAGTCTCAGGAGCAAAAAGAATAAAGAAAAGTAAACAGTTTAAGGAACTAACCAAACATGAACCATCAAATAGACTAATGTACACATAATGGAAATTCCATAAGTATAATAAAGAGAGAAAGGACAGAGACCTTATTTGAAGACATGAGGGCTTCCTCATGCTTATAGGCCTAGCACTTTGGGAGGCTGAGATAAGAAGATTACTTGAGGCCAGGAATTCATGACCAGCTTAGGCAACACAGTGAGGTCATATCTCTACCCCCAAACTTAATAATAATAATAAAAAAAATTAGTCAGGTATAGTGGAACATGCTTGTAGTCCCAGCTTCTTAGAAGGCTGAGGCAGGAAGAGTTGCTTGAGCTTAGGAGTTTGAGGTTGCAGTGAGCTACGATTGCTCCGCTGTACTCCAGCCTTGGTGACACTGCAAGACATTGTTTCCAAAAATCCTAAGCAAAATAAAAAAGAGAAATAATGCCTAAAAATTTTACAAATTTGAGGAAAGACATGAATCTACAAATACAAGAATGGCAATGAACTTCAAATAGGAAAAACCAAAGAAACCCACATTGACATACATTATAACCAAACTTTGGGAAATGAGAGAATCATGAAAGTAGCAAGAGAAAAGTGACTCATCAAACAAAAAAAGAAGAGAAAAGAAAAGTGACTTATGTAAGATTATCATTGTAATCAGTGGGATGTAGTCATATTTAAAGCACTGAAAGAAAAATACTAATAACCTAGAATATATATCTTGTAAAACAAACTTTCAAAAACAAGGGAAAAATTAAGAAATTTCCAGATTAGCAAAACTTGAGTTCATTACTACTAGATCAGCCCTACATGAAATGATAAATGGAATCTTCCAAGTGGAAAGAAAAGTTTGCACAACACGATAGTAAAGATTAATAAATGGACAAATATAAAAAACTATATTATAATAATTTTGGTCAGTAACTCCAATTTTTATTTTATAAGAGTTAAAAGAGAAAAGCATAAAAATAATCCTAAGTCCATTACAGGGTACACAATACCTAAACATATAATTTGTGTTTCTTGATCACTTCCAGCAATCTTGTGGTTGAAGCCCTGGGGTTTTCTAAGTACAAGATCACATCATCAGCAAGGAGTCAAAGATTGACCTCCCCTGTTTCCATCTGGATAGCCTCGATATCCTTCTCTTGCCTGATTGCATTGGCTAGAACTTGAACAGTAGTGGTGATGGTAGATCCTTGTCTGTTTCCCGTTTTAAGTAGAAATGCTTTCAGTTTTACTCCATTCAGCATGATATTGGCTGTGGGCTTGTAGTAGATGGCTTTTATCAGTTTAAAAATGTCCCATCTATGCCTATTTTCCTAAGTGTTCTTATCAGAAAAGGATCCTGAATTTTTGTCAATGCTTTTTCTACATCTATCAAGAGAATCATATGGTCTTTGTTTTTGCTTCTATTTATGTGGTAAATTATGTTATGGATTTGCAGGTGTTGACTCAGCCTTGCATCCCTGGGATAAGACCCACCTAATCATGATGTATAGTTTTTTAATGCGTAGCTATATTCTATCTGTTAGGATTTTATTGAATGTTTTTGTGTTGATAATTGTTAATGATGTTGGTCTGTAGTTTTCTTTTTTTTTTACCGGGTCTTTTCCTAGTTTTGGTATCAGGGCAGAATTTGCTTCGTAGGAGGAGTTGGGAAGAGTCCCTTCCTTGTCAATGCTTTGAAGTGGGTTCTACAATATAGGTACAAGCTCTTCTTTGAAATTTTGTAGAAACCTGGTGTAAAACTGTCTGGTTCAGGACTATTTTGTGTTGGAAGCTTTTTTATTGTTGTTGCAATTTTGGTGCTTGATATTGGGATATTCAAGAGTTCTATTTCTTCTTGGTTAAGTCTATGGAGGTAGTGTAATTCCAGGTATTGGTCTATTTCCTCCACATTTTCAAATTTCTGGACCGAGTGTTTCTGTAGTAATCAGTGATCATTTTTTGTAGCTCTATGATATCTCTTTTTTTTTTTTTTTTCCACCTTTTTGTTGCTGATTAAAGTTATTAGAGATAGTACTTTTCTGTTTCTAGTTAATCTGGCCAAAAGTTTGTCTATTTTATTTTTCTTTTTTTTTTTTTTTTAATTTTATTTATCTTTCAAAGAACCAACATGTCAGGATATAACATCAATGTCCACAATCAGTAGCCTTCATAGATGCCAACAACAGTCAAGCTGAGAATCTAATCAGAGACAGTGCTCTTCACAGTAGTTTCAAAGAAAATGAAATACCTTGGAATATACCTAACAAAGAAAGTGAAGGGTCCCTTCAGAAAGACCTATGAAACCCAGAGAAAAGAAATAGCAGAAGACACTAACAAATGAAAGAGCATATCATGCTCATGGCTGGGAAGAATCAACGTTGTTAAAATGTCTATACTACCCAAAGCAATTTACAAATTTAATGCACGCCCCATTAAAATACCAACATTGTACTTTGTGAAAAAATAGTTCTTCTAACCAGAAAAAAACCCAAATAGCCAATGCAATTCTAAGAAATGAAAACTAATTTAGAGGCATTAGGTTACTAGACCAGGTTATACTACAAGTGTATAGTGATCAAAACAGCATGGAATTGGCATAAAAATATAGAAATAGATCCATGGAACAGAATAGAAAACCTAAGAGATAAAACCAGCCTCATATCACTGTCTGATACTCAATAAACCAAACAAAAGCATGCATCGGGGAAAAGAATCCCTATTTAATAAATGATACTAGAAGAACTGATTAACCACGTGTAAAAGGCTGAAACTAGACTCTCACCTCTCACCATTTACAAAAATTAACTCATGCTGGATAAAAGACTTAAGTCTAAAACATGAAAGTATAAGAATGCTAAAAGAAAATGTGGGGAAAAACTCTTAATCACATGGGGCTGGGGAAAGATTTCAGGGAGAAGACCCATTGGCAATAACAGTACCAACAAAAATAAATAATTGGGATCCGATCAA
Source organism: Loris lydekkerianus (assembly GCA_963574355.1). NCBI lineage: Eukaryota > Metazoa > Chordata > Mammalia > Primates > Lorisidae > Loris > Loris lydekkerianus. Next base: position 52,990 of record CAUYPK010166599.1, read on the forward strand.
GTTTAAAAGCTTCCACATAGCTAAAGACACAATAAGCAAAGCAAATAGGCAACCTTCACAATGGGAGAAGATATTCACATGTTACAAATAAGAAAAAAAGGGCTAATAACCAGAATCTATAAAGAACTCAAGCCATCAACAAGAAAAGAGCAAACAACCCAATTAATCACTGGGCAAGAGACATGAACAGAACCTTCTCCCAAGAAGACAGATGAATGGCCAACAAACACATGAGAAAATGCTCTTTGTCCCTAGTCATCAGAGAAATGCAAATCAGAACAAGCTTCACATATCACCTAACCCCAGTGAGAACAGCCCGTGTCACAAGTGCCACCAAAGCTGCCGATGGTGGCGTGGGTGCAGAGAGAAGGGAGCACTCATACACTGCTGGTGGGATCACAAACTAATACAAGCTCTAGGGAAAGAAGTATAGAAAATCAAAAAGAGCCGAAAAGTACTTCCCTTGGATCCTGCAATCCCATTGCTCGGTATCTACCCAGAAGAAAAATAATCATTTTATCACAAGGACACTTGCACTCAAACGTTGATAGCAGCTCAATTCATAATTGCAAAGATGTGGAAACAACCCAAGTGCCCGACAATCCATGGACGGATTAATAAACTGTGGCTTATATACACAATGGAATACCAGTCAGCCATAAAAAGATGGAGGCTTTATATCTTTTCTATTTACCTGGGCCTGTAGTTATTCACCTACTAGTTTCAAATTAGAGTTTGAGTACATGGGAATTTGGGAAATGCCAAAATATAATCAAATTCAAGCTGGAGAAGAGGGCAGGAGCTGGGGGAGCTCCCATCTGAGGGGTACAACATAGGGGGATATGGCATACCTCTTGGGGGAAGAAGCTCAACTACAACTTAGACGCTACCTGCCAGCAAACAATGTAACCCAATTGTATGTACCTTTATAGTAATCCAAAATAAAAAAATGTGTAAAATTTGTGGTATCAATAATCTAAATATGTAAAATTTGTAAGGTGAAGCTATAATGAAGTTGTATGCAGGCCAGGCACAATGGCTCACACCAGTAATCGCAGCACTCTGGGAGGACGAGGTGGGCAGATTGCCTGAGCACAGGAGTTTGAGACCAGCTTGAGCAAGAGCTATACCCTGTCTCTAAAAATAACCAGGTGTTGTGGTGGGTGCCTATAGTCCCAGCTGCTCGGGAGGCTCAAGCAAAAGAATCACTTGAACCCAAGAGTTTGACGTTGCTGTGAGATATGACGCCACAGCATTCTACCAAGGGTAAGAAAGTTAGACTCTGTCTCAAAAAATAAAAAGAAAGTTGTTGAAATTATATTGTTATCAGTTTAAAACAGTTTGCTGTTACTTTTCAATGTTTCATATAATCCCCACGGTAACATCAAATAAAATAACTATAGAATATAAATAAAAGGAAATGAGAAGGGAATCTAAACTCATCACTAAAAAATGTTAAAAACAAAGAAGATAGCAACAGAGGAAGCAAGTATAAAAAAAGCTATAGAAATACAGAAAATAAAAATGGCAACAATAAGTCTACCTATAAGCACTTACTTTAAATACAAATAGGTTAATCTCCTAAATTAAGAAATACACTTTGGCAGAATAATTTTTTTTTTTTTTGAGAGACAGAGTCTCACTTTGTCACCCTCGGTAGAGTGATGTGGCATCACAGCTTACAGCAACCTCCAGCTCTTATGATTCTCTTGCCTCAGCCTCCCGAGTAGCTTGGACTACAGGCACCTGCCACAACACCCGGCTATTTTTTGTTGCAGTTTGGCTGGGGCTGGGTTTGAACTGGTCACTTGGTATATGGGGCCAGCGTCCTACTCACTGAGCCACAGGCGCCGCCCTTGGCAGAATAAATTTTTTAAAAAGGATCCGACTATCTGCTGTCTACATGGAATTTACTTTAGATCTAAGGACACACACAGGTTGAAAGTAAAAGGATTGAGAAAGATATTCCATTTAGGGGAGTGCAGTGGCTCCTTCCTACAATCCTAGCAACTTTGGGGTAAGGCAGGCTTGCTTGAAGCAAGACCAGTTTGGGCAATAGCAAGACAGTGTTAAAAAATATAATTGGCTGGGCCTAGTGACTAATGGGTGGCCCAGCCTTGTAGTCCCAACTTCTTGGGAGGCTAATCGAAGAGGGCTGCTTAAACCCAAGTTTGGGGCTGCAGTGAGCTATGATGATGCCACTGCACTCTAGCCAGGGCCACAGACTAAGATTCCACCTCAAAAACAAACAACTAAAGCATGACCTTCTACTCTATGGAAATAGTAATAGGAAGGGCTGTACTATTATCAAACAAAATAGACTGTTACAAAATTGTTACATTAAAAACTATTACAAGAGACAAAGATGGACATTGTTAATCATAATAAATGATAAAAGGATCAATTTAAAAAGATATAGTAATTATAAACATACATGCACCAAACATCAGCACTCTTTTCTTTCCTTTTTTTTTTTTTTTTTTTTGAGAGACAGAGTCTCACTTTGTCACCCTCAGTAGAGAGCCATGACATCACAGCTCACAGCAACCTCAAACTCTTGGGCTTAAGCAATTCTCTTGCCTCAGCCTCCCAAGTAGCTGGGACTACAGGCATGTGCCACAACATCTGGCAATTTTTTTGTTGTCATTGTCATTGTTGTTTGGCAGGCCCAGGCTGGGTTAGAACCTGCCAGCTCTGGTGTATGTGGCTGGTGCCCTAGCCCCTGAGCTAAAGGCGCTGAGCCAGCACTCTTAAATGTACAAACCAAACATTGTCCAAACTGAAAGGAGAAAAGGACTGCTCTACAATTGCAAGAGACTTCAATATCCTACTTTCAAAATGGACACAACAAGAGATGATCAATAAGGAAGTGGTAGACCTGAACAACACTTGAGGGGAAATGCACTTAATGAACACACAGAGTGCACTCCACTAAAGCACGGCTTACGACGTGCACAGAGAACGCTATGTAGGATGGGTTATATGCTAGGCCACAAAATAAGTTTTAAAAGACTGAAATTGTACTACCTTTATTCTAATCACAATGAAGTGAAACTAGAAATCAAAAGCAGAAGAAAAACTGGAAAATACATTATGGAAATTAAAACACACTTTTAAACAACCAGTAATTCGAAGAAATCACAAGAGAAATCAGAAAATATATCGCAGCAAATAAAAATGAAAACATGACATACCAAAATTTATGGGATGCAGTGAAAGCAGTGCTAAAAGTTCACAGCTGTAAATGTTTCCATTAGGAAAGGTGCAAACTGACAGAACGGCTTCAGAGAGAAAACGGCTCATAGATTGCATAATTCCATGTGCTGTCAATGAAGAGATGTTAGGAAAGGTAACTATCTGTGAACTAAAGAGTCACACACTCATCATTTTTGCTTATTATTTTCTTCTTTCAAGGAAGCCAGGGGCATGTACACACAGTGCGTCCCTAACGGAGCATTTTAGCAAGACACCGCAAACGCAAAGACATCCCACGCCCACAGATAGGAAGACTTAATACTGCCAAGATGTCAATACTACCTAAAGTGATCTACAGATTTATCGCACCCCTAACAAAATCCCAATAGTGTTTTTCTCAAAAATAGAAAAATCTGTTTAAAATTTCATGTGGGGCTCAGCACCTGTAGCTCAAGTGGCTAAAGCACCAGCCACACACACCAGAGCTGGCAGGTTTGAATCCAGCCTGGGCCCGCCAAACAACAATGACAGCTGCAACCAAAAAATAGCCAGGCATTGTGGTGGGCGCCTGTGGTTCCACCTACTTGGTAGGCTGAGGCAAGAGACTCGGCTTAAGCCCAGGAGTTGGAGGTTGCTGTGAGCAGTGATGCCATGGCACTCTACCCAGCGGGACAGTTTGAGGCTCTGTCTCAAAAAAATAAACAAATTAAAAAAACAAATAAAATTTCATGTGGAATTTCCTGAATAGGAAAAACAATCTTGAAAAAGAAGAACACAGTTGGAGGTCTCACACTTGTTGATTTCAAAACTTATTACAGGCTTAGTGCCCATAGCTCAGTGGTTAGGGTGCTGGTCACATATACCGAAGCAGGCAGGTTTGAACCCGGCCTGGGCCTTCTAAACAATAATGGCAACTGCAACAAAAAAATAGATGGGCATTGTGGTGGGCATCTGTAGTCCCAGCTACTTGGGAGACTGAGGCAAAAGAATCATTTAAACCCAGGAGTTTGAGGTTGCTGTGACGCCACAGCACTCTACCAAGGGTGACGTAGTAGACTCTTGTCTCAAAAAACCCCCAACTTATTACACACACACACAGAAAAACTCAATACCCCCCCAAAAAAAAAACCTTACTGTATAACTTCTATACCTTTTAACTTTTTTTTTTTTTTTTTGCAGTTTCTGGCTGGTGCTGGGTTTGAACCTGCCACCTCTAGCATAAGGGGCCAGCACCCTACCCCTTTGAGCCACAGACGCCACCCAATATACCTTTTAACTTTTGAGCTATGTGACTATATCACTTTAGAAAAGAAATTTAAAATAAATTAAAAAAATGATAAACAGAAAAACTCAATTACAAACAAATCAAAGGGTATGTAGTAAACTACTATAAATAAAACAAACCTCCTGCTTGCCTATGGTGCGAGGAGCAGCTGTGAAAATTGAGTTGTCCTCTGGCTGGAAGGCGGGTGTGAATACTGGCAGGCACCAAGCACTAGTCCTTCCCCTTTGGGTTCTCAGTAAAGGATGGTGTCTCCACTGCTCTGGGCTGGGCTATGTAACCACTGCAGTCTGGGACACAGCTCACTAACGCTGTCCTGATCATGTAGGCCCTACACTGAAGACCTCCGCAATCTCAAGGGGTGGCTGCTCAGGGCCTGTCTGCGTCCGTCTCCTCCTGTGCACAATGAACCAGCTGAAATAAGTCTAAACCTTTGAGGTCCCTTGGGTGCACTGCAGCTTCCATCACAAAGAGTATACAGAGTTCCTACATGTCAATAAGAAAAATGGCAACAAAATATTCCAACAGATAGTTCAAAGGAAAGGAAGCACAAGTAGCTCTTACACCTGTGAACAATGCTCCCCCTGTGGGCCCTCTATGGAAGGCAGCTGAGTTAGCAGGGCTGGGTAAAAGTCCATCCTCCACCTACACTTGCATTTTCCCAGCTATCTCAGGGACCAGTTCACTTCAGTGATCAATTCTCACCATCAGAGTGTTCACAAAGAAATTCCACAAGGGAACAGAAGACTCATACTCACCTCCTCTAGTCCCAATATCTAGATAAAAAGGTAGTTAAGAAACATAAAAGAAAAGAAGGAATAAATTTTAGATAATGCTGAGCTTAGGAGAGGAGACGGCAGACAGGGCGTTGGCATGTCCACAGCTGCTCTCCGGCCTCTTCTCCTGACCTTTCCTTCTAAACAGAGGCAGAATTTCCCAGCCTGCTCTGCAACAGGGGTGCCCATTCAGAGGCCTGGGCTCACTTGTGGGGAAGCCCTTTCTCTGTTGATGAGAGGGGTGGCTATTGCTGGTAAGCTGTCTTTTCCTCTCCTTCTCTGAACTTGGACATGAAAGTCACCATATTACTATAAGGGAAAGGTCAGGAAAATCAAAGAGATATAAGCTACCACCCTCCTCCACATGACTCATTTTGGAGGAGAGAAAAAAATTCATTTCGTCCACCATGAGTTATCCCTTACTTCCAACTAAAGGCATTTGTCATGGACACTGGGAACTACGAACAGACCAGCAATTTTAGGCAGGTTATACAAAGTAGAAAACAGAGGCACCGACAGGTGACTCTGGGAGGGGAGCCAGTTCTTCAGGGCAGTGTCTCCATGGAGTGTCCTGATGAGAGCTGGCAAGAACAACCAGCGGGAAGGAAGGAAATGGAGAAGAAACCATTTCCTCCTTCTACTTGAACTACTACGACTCAGGGTGCTGACCTTCAGGCTGACACAGAGAACTGCTATGGTAAGTGCAGGTTGGTGTTTCAGGCTAAGGCTGCCAGAGTGGGAGCCGGTCACAGAGTGAAGCCCCACGAGCTGGCCATGAGGGCTGGTGGGTGGGTGCCTGCTTGCCCTCCTGCTGAGCAGACAGCCTGTCAGTCTGTCCTGGAACTGAGATGTGCTGAGGAAACAGTTCTGTCCTGCAAGGGAAGCCTGAGCCAGCTACCACCCTGGGTTCCTCATTTGTAATTGCAACCTGACAACCAAGGGTCTCCAGATGATAAGAGAAATGTTCAAAAGTAAAGACAACAATGAACAAAACAAAGCCTAAACCCAGAAAAGACAGATAATTCAGGGATCAAGTTACCTTAAAAAAATCTTCTACTCAGCATCTGCAGCTGATAGCTGAGATGATATTATCTATGTTTTTCTTTCAGTAGCAGGCCAGGCAATTCAGAACAACCTTCCCCATTGAGAGCAGAGAAAAAAACTGGACAAACACAAGCAGACCCTGGAGAACTAATGTGTTAGTGACAAGCGACTGAGCTGTGTTGTGGGAAGGCAGAAATCCAGAGAAGCATACCTTTGCTTTATAAATGTTTGTCAAGAAGGAAGAGGCTAAGGAGAGCTTCCATTAGACTTGAGAGTCTAGCAGGACCAAAGCAGGGGTGAGGGCTTGAAAATTCTATGGAACCTTCTATACCTTTGAAGATGTAAGGGGAATTGATTTTGAAGCTAGGATTCTGTTACCCAACTAACTTAAGATACATTGCAATAAAATTTATTTTTAGGGTGGCACCTGTGGCTCAGTGAGTAGGATGCCGGCCCCATATACCGAGGGTGGCAGGTTCAAACCCACCCTGGCCAAACTGCAACAACAAAAAAAATAGCCGGGCGTTGTGGCGGGCACCTGTAGTCCCAGCTACTCAGGAGGCTGAGGCAAGAGAACTGCCTAAGCCCAAGAGCTGGAGGTTGCTGTGAGCTGTGATGCCATGGAGGGCAACAAAGTGAGACTCTGTCCCCCCCCCCAATAAAAAATTATTTATTTATTTATTTATTTATTTATTTTTGTTCAACGTTTTTTCCCTCACTCTCTCTCTCTTTTTTTTTTTTTTTTTGATTGTTGGGGATTCATTGAGGGTACAAGAAACCAGGTTACACTGATTGCATTTGTTAGGTAAAGTACCTCTTATAATTGTGCCTTGCCCCCATAAGGTGTGTCACACACTGAGACCCCCATTTTTTATTTATTTTTGAGACAGAGTCTCACTGTGTCACCCTCGGTAGAGTGCCGTAGCATCACAGCTCACAGCAACCTCAAACTCTTGGACGTAAGCAACTCTCTTGCCTCACCCTCCAAGTAGCTGGGACTACAGGTGCCCGCCATAATGCCCAGCTGCTTTTTGGTTGTAGTTGTCATTGTTGTTTAGTAGGCCCAGGCCGGGCTTGAACCCACCAGCTTTAGTGTATGTGGCCAGTGCACTACCCAGTGAGCTACGGGTGCTTCGTTATTTATTTTTTTGAGACCGAGTCTCACTCTGTCACCCTGGGTAGAGTGACATAGTGTCACAGCTCACAGCAACCTCAAACTCTTAGGTGCAAATGATCCTCCTGCCTCAGCCTTCCAAGTAGCTAGGAATATAGGCACCTATCACCACACCAAGCTAGTTTTTCTATTTTTAGTAGAGATGGGGTCTTGCTCTTGCAAGGGTCTTGCTCAGGCTGGTTTTGAACTCCTGAGCTCAGGTGATTCCACCCCCACCTTGGCCTCCCAGAGTGCTAGGATTACAGGTGTGAGTCACCACGTTCGACTTACAACAAAATTTAAAAAATGAAACAAAAGATAGAGGCCATTTTACACACTAAGGCTGTCAAGGCTTGTGGAAACCAACCCTCTGGCCTTTCTGATTTCAGTTCATTTCACCTTCCCATCCCAAGATGCACGGCTGGTCCTTTTATAGTCCAGGCTCACTCACCTCAGGACCTTTGCTACTGCTGTCCACTCTGCCTGACTGCTTTCCCCTCACCTTTACTAACTGCTCTGTCAGGTTCCTCAGAGCCACGTATGAAACAGCGTCTCTCCAGTACTGTGGATGTGGAAAGCTACTTGCCCTTAGCTTTCTTGCACAGCACCCATCACCACTTAACACACTATGAATGTGCTCATTTTTTCGGTCTCTCTGTACACAGAACACAGACCTATGAAGGCAGGAACTCAGTCTGCCATGTTCACGGCTGCCTGCTCCAGCCTACAGCATGCCCAGCTAGAGCCCGTGCCCCCTCAGGGGCCAAAGCTGCCAGCTGCCCTTCCTTCTCTGACTCAATCAACAGCACGAGCCAGCTCAGAGCTTCTGAAGCGACCACACGTTCCTTGTGCTCTGTCCTTCCACAGGCAACCATGCACCATGTCTTGTTGGTTTTGCCTCCAGAATACACCCTGGATCTGTCTCCTTTCCCTTCTCTGCAGCCACCACCCTGCACACTAATCTGAGTCTCTTCCTGGGACGCTGCAGAAGATGGATCCTGCTGGCTTCTATTTTGGTTTATGGCACCTCTGAACCAGCTCGTTCAACAGCTCCAGCTGGCCCAGGAGAAAAGTGCACTTCCTCACAAGGCCTCCGAAGTCTACCTGGCTGCTCGTCCTTCCCGCCTCACCTCTCGCCACCCTCTCTTTTTGTCTCAGATGAGCCAGCCACGGTGGTGTCAGGCCTCTCTGCTCTCACCGTCACTTCTGAGTGTTCAGACAACATGATGACCACATATACTGAGTCTCTGCAGGGCTGGCTCATTCTCTTTCTCTCCCAAGTTCATCTTCCCAGGCACTCTCACTTAACCACCCTGAATGTTTTCTTCTCAGCACGAAGCCAGTCTTGCAAGTTTCCTGTTGACCTAATTGACTGGCTGCTCCTGTGTGCCTTCCTACCAGACTACGTCCCACGAAGGAAGGGGAGTGGCTTTTATCTTCACAGCCAAACTCAGAACCCCTCGGCAGCCTCCCTTGCTGTAGGCTGGTGGTACAGCGCTCCCACATGCCCAACGCCCGAGACCCAGAGCTTGCTAGGTCGTGGAGGGCTGGCATATGGCCACAGTGATGCTGAACTTGAAGCAGGGTTTGGATAGTCTAACAGTGAAGAGCTGCAAAGCACTTTGGCTCATTTTTAAAACCTCCACCTTCGTGTTTCAAGACAGAATTCTTGCGGCAAGAAGGAAAGAAGCACCTACCACTACTGTTGACTCCCACTGGCTTCCAGTGGAGTAGTGAACCGGCCCCAGTAAGTCCTTGCATATTTCTCGGAGTCGGTATTCAAACCCTAATTATAGAAAAACAAACAAAACAAAACAAAACAAAATAGGAACACATTACAAAAAGAAATAAAAAACCAAGAATATGCTAAGTTGTTGTATACATCAAAACAGAATGAGCAAACGCGTACTTCTTTGCCTACTACAGGCAAGATGCACCTGAGAGCCTCAGGGTGGTGCACAGGGACCAGAGTCAGACTCTCACCCACCTGCTTCCCCGACTACCCATGCAGCACCCCATTTGCATGCTGGACCCATAGGAGTGATGAGATGCAGCTAGTTGTGTGTTAAACCTCCCAAGGTGATGGAAAAACATGGGGGACTATGGCAGGAGGGAGTGAACTGGTGAGATCTGTCTGGGAGAGGACAGGCTGGCAGTGGGTGTGAGAGGGGGTCAGGAGGGTCAGGAGGCCAGCCAACATGAGCTGAGAGGTGCTAAGGCCATGACAAGGGAGCCCTGCTCGGAGGGTGCAGCCCATCACCTCCAGGGTTATGGGCACTACTGGGTAGGGTTGCTTGAAAGGCTGAAGGCAGAGTCTGGTGGGGGGGGGGGGGGCGATTGTTAGCACTTGAAGGCAGCCAAAGCCATAGAGAATGGATGAAATTGCACAAAGAAAAGGGAGGAGAATAAGAGGGATAAAACTGGAATCTGAGGAATTTTAGAAGTGCATGAGGTCTCCCTTTAACACTTGATTCCTCCTTTTATGTTTGTGGAAACAAGGACTAGGTGAGGGTGTGTGTGTGTGACTAATGTATGGACAATGGAGAAAGGGAAGCAAATGTTATATAGATCCCACAGATGGGTGCTGGGGCGGAGGGAAGGCAGGGACCCACCCCAGATGTCAGGATGAGGAGACCAGGGTGGAGAGAGAGGAGGGGTCCTGAGGGAGTGGGGTCTGCAGCCTAAGATGTGACTGAGGTTGAGGTATGAGGCCTAGGGAGGCTGAGTGCTGAGACAGTGTGCTGACCACACATACCGGGCAACCACACAGACCTGGTGAGAAAAAGAAATATCTGCTTTATCATTGGAGTTTGATGGAAAGGGAGCTACAGCTTCAAGTCCATCAGTAGTGTCTTTATAAATATATACATGCAGTCAGAGGCCTACGGGGTAGTTCTGGGAGTTACATTTACATGGGTTTGATATGTTTTTCTCTGTCTTTTCTGTACTTTCTTTTTTTCCTGAATTATAATCAAATGGGGAAGGTGATGGCAGAGGCAAAACAAAAGGCTGTGGAGCTGCACGGTCGTGTGGAGAGAGCTCTGGGAGGCCTGCTCTGCACGGCTCTAGTGACACAGGCTGGTCAGCGGGCCTCACGCGTCCACCAGAGGAGGAAAGGCTACGGGAGGCCACACTGAGCCAGTGCAGCCCCCTCTTCCAGCTCACATCCTTTCTGTAGGGGAGGCCCAGAGGGGCACACATGGAGTAGGAGCCTTGGCAAGGAGCATGGGGGCCAGAGGGCCTGGGGAGGCACTGGACAGCAGGCAGGCCCTGAGATAAGAGGGGCTTCTAGGAGGGAGAGAAATGCTACCACATGACTCCGTCCCCTGGGGAGACCAGCTTGCTGACTACCAGAACTGCTGGGGGTGGTGGGGGGCAGAAGCCAAGATGCTGAGTCTGCTCCTCTAAGGCATGTATTTCCATGTCTGCCCCTCCTTCCCACTGCCAGTTCCTCTGTGGAAACATCCTCAGGCCTCTCCAGTCAGAGCCCTTGAGCCTACAGGGGCTGGGAGCCTGCTGAGCTGACTACTCATGCTGGGAGGCAGAGGCTGTGAGGCCCACCGCACCAATGGGAGCAAGGCGCTGGGGCCTGGGGGGAGCACACAAGAGTGCAGGGAGCCCTGGCCCACTGCACCTCTTCCTGCACTCACAGAGACTGAGCTGGGATGAGGCCAGTGGAGGGTAGAGGTGGTGGTGCAGGGCTACTAGGAACCTCACCTTCGTTCACAAGGTACCGTGCGTAGAGGAGGAGCCAGTGGCGGTACTCGTGGCTGGACTGCAAGGTGAGTGCTGCTGCAACCTGGCTCTCTAGGTAGGCCAGGGTGGTCTCCTGCTGCACCACATGAGGCACGGAGAAGAGCCGGGCAGCCTGCCTTCCCGAGCTGCAGAGGCCGGCAGAGCACACATGACGAGACAGTGAGTGTTGCCTGGAGGAGGGGGCGGGAAGCGCCTCCTGGGCTCATGAGGCACTGGCAGGTGCCAGGTGCCAGGGATGGGGGCCTCCCACTCACCCCAGAGTCTACTGGCAGATTCCAGTATCAGCCTGCCTGTCCCCACATACCAGGCACCTGAGGGGCATCACACTGCACCTGCCCTCTGGACTGCTGATGTGAACACCCCGACCCTGAAATACTACCTGCTGCAAGCCCCAAACCCTTGGCACCCCCAGCCTGCCCTCCCAGCCTGACTGTGCTGAGCAGTCCCTGGGACACAGGGACAGGCAATTAGGGACAGGGTCTGGAAGAGACTGAGCACCAAGCCAGCCACCTCCTGGGGCAAGACTGCGGACAATGGCCACGGCACTTAGGTCACGTACTTGGAAGTGCGGCCCTGGATTATGGCTAAGGGTCCTGAGCACAGCATGGCATCCTGGGAAGGCAGGCTGCTCCTGAAGTCTGCACACTGGGCCAGTGAGTCCTGCTTGTCAGAAACCAGGTTCCTGGGGAGGCAAAGGCAGGAGCAGAGCTCAGGAAGGTAGGAGGCCACAGAGGAGCAAGCCCAGCGACACAGGAAGTGAGTCAGCAATGGCTGTGTGCCCCTCCTTCCAGCACAGTGCTGTTCACCCACAAGCTTGCTGGCAAATGAGCCCAGCATGTTATTGTTCCCAAGGAAAAATGACTGACAGTGGAAGTTGATGATGATGCTCTCACTGCCAACATTTCAGCTCCACGGTCTTTTTCCTGATGATTGGTTGGGGGCCTGTGTGTGAGATGTGTCCCAGTTCCTTGCTCCAACACTGTGGAGACCTGCCAGGGGCCCAGGTGGCCCAGGCCCTGATAGCTACTGAGGACCAGCCCTCAGCCTGCCTGTGCTTCCACAGTGACCCAGATGGACAGTTCTTCTGCCTTCTCTGGACCTTCGTGTCTTTGTTAAGGAAATACATTTCATACACTTAGAACAGCTAGGTGCCTCTGTAAATGTGCCCAAAATGTAAAGATGATCTTAAAGAGGCAATATCTGTCTTGATAAAGAATCAAGCTGCTGCTATTATTACAGCAATCACATATAATACTCAACATAATGCAATTTGGAAGAGCAGATGGTGGAGATTTATTTCTTTTTAAACTCAAGAAAATAAATCTCAGTGTGAGTATAAGTGTGTGCTTGGTAAATTCTAACCAAGAGGCTACTGGACTGGGCATGGTGGCTCATGCCTGTAATTCCAGCACTTGGAAGGCCGAGGTGGGTGGATTGCTCGAGCTCATTAGGTTTGAGACAAGCCTGAGCAAGAGCAAGACCCTGTCTCTAAAAATAGCCAGGTGCTCTGGCGGGTGCCTGTAGTCCCAGCTACTTGGGGCACCTGTAGTCACAACTACTTAGGAGGCTGAGGCCAGAAAATCACTTAAGCCCAAGAGTTTGAGGATGCTGTGAGCTGTGATGCCACAGTACTCTACCAAGGGCAACAAAGTGAGACTCTGTCTCAAAAAATAACAACAACAAAAAAAATGACAGAAAAGGGGCTGTAAGATAGCAAGTTTTTGTTTTTAAGGACCAAAGGTGTAGGCAGAAAAAAAGAATTTCTTGGCGTGGTATAAAACAATTCATCCACTTCACGTGTCTGGGGCAAGATCTCTGATGTACATGTAAAGGAATGTTACAAGTATAGAAAAGGGCTTCAAATTCCAAAGTGGGCAGAGGAAAGTATGGGTCATACACCTGGGTGAGTGAGTGCACCCTCACTACCTCACTAAGGACATCTAAAATGCTACTGTGGTCCTACTAAGCTCACAGAATTTGACTAGCGCTGGCAAGGCTGCTATGGAGCCAACTCACCTATGCTGATGATGGCTAAGAAGGCCAGTCTGGAAACACATATCAAGAACCATTCACATTTTCAAATGCCTTTCCTTTTCCAAACAAAGCAGCCCCAGGAAATAATGTGCTCCTGTGCCCAGGCTCTGGAGGCACACGGCTCTGCCATGAGCTGCAACACCCATGGGGACAGGGGAGCTGGCACTGGCTGTCACTGCAGCCTGCACACTAGGGCTTGACTCTCAGCCCCACGTGCCAGGACCCAGAGCCTCGGTCTTTGCTGTCCAGAGCAGACGGATTCTCCCCAAGGAGTGGCTTGCTTACCACGTTGACAGTGATGGATTGAAGCAGTACGCCTTCCCATCGGACAGGTTCATCACGGGAATTCCATGCTGCGTCAGCAAGATCTGTGATACTGTCATATCACTTCCTGGGGGACACCACGGGAATGAGTTCTGACTAGCTAGTATTTGCATACACACTAACAGAGAAGTCTGAATCACGGCTCCCACAGCCTAGAAGCAGGCACCTCGACACAGACTTATAACTAGGGAGGCAGAGCAGGTCTCACACTGCCACCCACAGGGTTCTGGGTCAAATCTTGGGGACCCATTCAAATGTGCCCCTAGAAAGCATATGTCACCCTCAGCATAACTGCACCCCTGCCTCGCTGAGCTTGAGGCTGGGCCCAGAGCCCGGATCTCCCTCTAAGCTGACCAGGGCCCTTTTGCAGCATCAGCCCTGGGATCTGGGCTCCAGTGGAGGAGGGGTGGCCTGTGGCCTGGTTTACCTGCCAAGATGGAGTGTAGAGACTCTTCTTTCACCACAACCACCTGCCTGTGAACATCCCTAGGAGGGACACAGGGAATAGCTTACTCTCTAAGCAAGGAGAACATGTCAGAACGTGCCTCAGCGGCCCAGACAGACACCCAGCCCCTATATGGACCCCTGTCCTGGCCTCTCCCAGAGAGCAGGTTCTAGTCTGCAAGTGGCTTTTGCTCCCCATACGCCATTATGCTCCCTCTGCATAAGTCCACAGTGCTGGGCCATGGGGGCTGCCCCTGACACTCACACCCACTCTGGGAGAAGCTGGGCCACAGCAGCCACCCGAGGAGTGTAGCAGAAACCCCTCATCTGATGACCACACAGGGCCATGCCCTGAGGCAGTGCGACTGGTTATGTGGGCTCTCCAGTGGGCACAGCTGAGGGCCAGGCAGGCTGTCTCTTTCCTTCTGACATACCCTTGGCCCTCAGCCCACACAAGGTGGCACCTCCTCTGTCCCTGAAGTGAGGTGGGCCCTGCATAGCCCTGTGCTGTCCTGCCTGGAGCCCGCCCCACCCAGGGCCTGCCTCTCACCAGACGGACAATGTGGCTGCAGCAGTGAGTGCCATGACGTAGAAGCCTGTGCAATGCAAAGTAGAGATCGGGGACGGCAGGAGGATGGGAGGGAGGAGGCGGCGACCACAGGTAGAGAACACTGACAGCATCCTTTTCTCACAGGCGACACACACCACATCGCTGAGGAGGCAGAGGAGGGGCAAGTGTCACAGGGGCTGGGAGCCACAGAGGAAGCAGACTTGGGGGACAGCAGCCTTCCCCTGGAGCAGGTGCAGCCAGAGGGGGAGGCAGACAAGGCTGCTATAAGTTCTGTGGGGCTGGGGTGGCAGGGCTGCAGGAGCCTGCCTGGTCTTCATGAAGGCTTCTGTCCTCCTGGTCACAGGCCTGCTCACGCTTTCCTGAGCTTACAATAATGTCGGCAGAGGGCCGTGGGGGTTTTAAAGGGCCCCTGCACCTGCAGTCACCCAAGAAGCATGTCTCCCTTATTGAATGAGGCCACAAGTGCCCTTATGACAGTCTCCTGGTACGCCGAGCCAGCCCAGTCCTGAGAAGGTCTCTGCCAAAGTAGGCTGGGAGAAGTGTGTAGATACCAGCTATGTACTCAGCAGGATGGTGGGTTGGGGTGGGAGAACTTGTCACTACAGAGCAAGGAATGCCCCAAGGAGAACATAAGTCTGGACACTGTCCAGCATCTCTTCTGAGCAACCCTGGGCCCCTCAGGTGGGCTCAGCACAATCAGGCTGGTGCTTTCCCAGTGAGAGCCCCAAGGCCCCGCAACTGGCTCAGGGTGAGGCCGGAGCTCCGACCCCAAGGCAGCAGTACAGGTGCACAGCTGCACAGGAAGATGTCTGTGGTCACAACAGGCCGCCCGCAGCCCTTCTTTGTGTCACTTCTATCCTGTAGAGCACCAGCCCCAGCAGGCTTATAGGAAGCAGTTGAGCTAAGGAAAGGGCTCTGCCAATTGCCTTTCCAACAAGACATTGTTTTCAATAGCCTCTGGAAACAGAGAAGCAAGTGAGACACTTTTGTTACAAATGTCTATGTGGATAGTATGAATCACAGAAAGGTCCACAACGTGGCAGCAGGGAGCTCCTTGTTGCTCTGTGATTGAATTCTGCCTACTCACTTCCAATGAATGGTCAGAGCCTTTCTTAAGCCAGCCCACTGCAAAGGAAGCCCCTGCTGTGGGGCTGCTGTACTGGGGAGCATGGGCATGGCTGTGCAGGAGGGAGGCTCCAGAGCACACAGCAGGCCTCCTCAACAGCTGCCATGTTGCTGTGGGACAGGCTGTGCTGGCAGCCTTAGCCCTCAGGTGGAGCTGCCCCCTGCCTTGGGCCAGGGGTACAGAGTGGGCATCTGCAGCAGCACCTGGCACATAGGGTCCTGGGGCTGGGCATCCAGCCTCCTCAAGACAGAGAGTGGAGGACGAGCAGAATGGTGGGATCCTAGGCCAACGTCATCAACTCACTCAGGACTCATGGCAATCCTGACCCAAGATCTATGCTCTAAGGCCAAGTGTTTGTAGATATGTGTGAAAGCATTTACATGTGACCTCAGGACATATGATTAGGGTATAATTAAAACAACTGTGTCTGCACAATCATCTTCGTGAAATCCTGGTAAGAGTGTCTACCAGTAGGTCCTGCCTGGGGTCCTAAGCCTGACAGGTGAGGAAGACGCTGGTCCTCCTTCCACAGTGAGTGCAAGAGTAACAGAGCTCACCAGGAGTACATGGAAAGATTCTAGATCAAGGTCTCCCCAAAGTGTAGAAAATCTGGAGGAGGCTGGGGCAGGGACTTGGGGGACACAGAGAAATAGACCCTGACCACCTTGGATGAAAATCTAGGGTCCAAAGGAAGCAAGAACCAGGCAGGTCTTAGCTTGGAACCTGAGACTCTCAGGATCTTGTTCCAAGCTAAGCCTGATTCCCAACAAAGGAATCAGGCTACCAGATTGAAAGGCTGGCTTGGGTGACCTGTAGGGATAATGACGCCAACTTTGCTGGGTGTTGTAGACAGGAGTGGTGGGTGAGCCTTGTGGGGGTTGCATGCCCACCCTCAGAGAGGACACATTTCAGGATAGCTGCACATGGCGCTTGCTGGACACTTCACGTCCCGAGGCCCTTACCAGCTGCCAGCTGCAGTGAGGATCCGGCTGGTGAGCACCGTTTCCCACTCCTTCCCTTCCCGGTTGCACTTGAGGCGACTCAGCTTTACACCCCCAACAGCAGTCACGTCATTCTCCACCTCAATGTACATGGAGGGGTCAGAGCTCACCTGCATGGGGGAGGCAAACACATCTGTTGAGGTGACAGTGGGCCACAGGGCAGGTGAAAGGCTAAGGGGCTCTGCAGCCCCGGGTCTGCGGCAGGGA
Source organism: Loris lydekkerianus (assembly GCA_963574355.1). Classification (NCBI taxonomy): domain Eukaryota; kingdom Metazoa; phylum Chordata; class Mammalia; order Primates; family Lorisidae; genus Loris; species Loris lydekkerianus. Next base: position 69,903 of record CAUYPK010166599.1, read on the forward strand.
AGGACACAGTGAGCAGAAGCAGACCAGCTGGCTGGCAACAGGGTGACAGGGGTGGAGAGGCAGAGGCAGCGCTAAGCAAGAAGCCAGATGTGCGGCACCCCAGGCCAAGGAGAATGTTGGGAACTGGTTTCTAGCCTGTCATCCATGTGGTTGAACAGCCAGAGAAGAGAATTAGTGTCAGATCGAAAGACCCCAAAATCTCCCAATCCCAACTCATCTTGGACAGAAGTAACTTGCCCCAAAGCACAATGTGAGTGGGGGGTTACAGCATCCAGGGACAGAGCTTGGAGAAAGACTTGGGTTTCTAGCCGCTTCCCTGAGGAATCGTCAAAAATTACAGTGTTTTGTTAAGACAGAGCCTGTGCTAGTGCTTGGGGAGAAAGTTCAGAAAATGCCAAGGTGCTTTCCAGTTTCTGTGGCAATAAGCCCAGTGAGCCTGACCTGGTGGGGTGTTTCCAGAGCTGTATGCATGAGAAGCACCTAGTTCTGTGCCTGGCACTAGATGGCACAGCCATATACACGTCTGGGGAGCTGACCAATACTTCCTAGGGAAAGCCAGGCAAAACTGTTGAGCTGTCGGCACTTTCTTGACCACCTAAGTGGATAAGCTAGAGCTGAAAGCTGGCTGGGCTGGAGATGCACCCCCTTCACAGACACCCAGAAACCAAGGGCAACCACAGGCAGTGCTCAGCGATGGAGACATACAGGGGAGGGCTGAGGACTTTGGATGGGAGTTCACTAAGAAGCCAAGAAGCAGGGAATCCGGGAGGGAATTTTTGTTAGGGCACCTGTTGGGAGCACGTCTGAATACTGCTGACTCTGGAGGGCCCTGCCTCCCTCGTATCAGCAAAAAGAACAAACCCTGAGGGTACCTGCCCTTCAGGTTCCCTTACTTCAGTCCTCAAATCATGGCCCAGAAAGGCCTGTGGCTGGGAAGGGCTCATGCCTGCTGTCCAGCCCCTGCTCAGCCTGTGCCCAGAGCAGTGTGTGGCCAGCGGAAGGTGACGTGTATACAGGGTCCAGGAAAGCTGCCTGAGGACATGCACCTGAGCTGACGTGCGACCGTGGGGAGGGAGGCCTGCACACTAGTGCTGGGCTAAGTGATCATAGGGCCTCTGGGTCCAACTGTGTTTTGAATAAGCACACGGTCACACATGTCACAAGCTTCTATTCCAGAAGTTCAAACAGCTTGGACAATGACTCTCCGCTGGCACCAAGAAGGAAACAAGGCCAGTGGGGTGATCAGGAGACAGACTGTGTCCACAGAATCCAATGGGTACTGAGCCTGAGGCTGTCCAGGGACAAGTGTGGAGAGGCGTCTAGAAGGGACATCTGAGATGAGCCTTGAGCTGGCCATCCAGAACACACAGTTATAAGGGCAGCCCTGGCAGTTGGGACCTGTGAGTCTTGCAGGTGAGAAAAAAGAAGCTACAGTTTTATTAAGACTTAGCAGGTACTCTGATCAGCTATGGTTACCCCAGAAAGTGACGGAAAACCACTAGAAACCAGTCCCTAAGGAAGTAACAAGGCAGAGTTTACATGGGGTGGGGGAGAGAATGTTTGCATGCAGCTGAGGGAGTTGGGGGGGGGGTTCCAGCACTCACCTGGAGGGTGAAAGCTCTCTGGGGGGCTGGAATCGGCAGCTTCAGTGCCAGTGCTGGTGCAGACAGACATATGGCCTCCTTCTCTGTGCTGAGGGCAGCTGGAGACTGTAAAAGCCAAAAGTGCCCCTGAGACTCTCATCAATACCACTGGGCAGGTTTAGAGAAAGGCAAGTTACCCAGAGGGGAGGCTAAGAAAAGGCATTTCCACCCACTCTGGGCACACTACAATGGCCCCCATTTTACAGGCAGTGGTGGCTAACAGCAGGGGGGCTGGGAGCACCTTGGACCCGTGTGAGGGGGACTGTCAGGAGGCACCCCATTCACGCAGGCCAGGTGGCCTCACCTGGACAGACAGAGCCACGGGCACGAGACGGGAGTCCTTCCGAGGGCGCCCTTTCTTCTTCTTCTCTACTGTCTCCACCTCAAGCTCAAGTTTTCGCTTGGACAGCGAGGAAGGCCTGACCAAAGGGACCTTTTCATCACTGTCACTGCTGCTCTCCAGGAGGTCCCGGGGCCTCAGTTCTTTCACAAGGCTTTGTTCTTTTAACCTGCACAAAAACATTACGTCACAGTCCACACTTCCCTTCAGAAACTACTCAGGCAAGCTAAAAGTGCAGTGAAATATTCAGAGTGTTTTAAAAAAGCTCTCACTAACAGGCGGCGCCTGTGGCTCAAAGGAGTAGGGCACCAGTCCCATATACCAGAGGTGGTGGGTTCAAACCCAGCCCTTGCCAAAAATTGCAAAAAAAAAAAAAAAAAAAAACCTCCCACTAACCTAGAAGTTGGTATCCAGTGAAATCATGCCACAAAAGTGAAGGAGAAATAAAGACTCTCAGACAAAAACAAACGAACAAAAAAAAAACACCTGAGGGAATCTTCTGCCAACGACCTGACTTGCAAGAAGTGTTAAAGAGTTTATCAGAGACAGAAAGATGATGCAGGTCAGAAACTCTTATCTGCACGAAGGAAGGAAGAATGTTAGAGAAGATTAAATGAACATATTTTACCATTCTCAGTCTAACAGACAACTTTCCATTTCAACTATTCAGAGCACGGATGCTTAGATGACTGCAGCTTCTGAGTGAGTGGAGTGAGCGGCGCTGCCACAGGGCACAGAGGGGCTGGGCGTGCTCTGTCGTAAGGAGCGGTACTGCCCAGGAAGCAGTGCAGTATCATCTGAACTGCTCATAAAAGTTCACTGCAGATTTTAGAGCAACCACTGATTACCAACACTAGAAAGGGAAATAAATGAAATCAAATAAAACGCTCAATTAAAACCAGAGAAGGCAGAAACAGAAGGAAAGATACAAAACAAAGGGTAGTGCAAGGTGGCACCTGTGGCTCAAGGAGTAGAATGCCAGCCCCATATCCTGGGGGTGGCAGGTTCAAGCCTGGCCCCAGCCAAAAACTGCAAAAAAAAAGAAAAAAAAAAAGAGTAGTGCCATGAACAGAAAACAGTTAAAACTATGGTAGCTATTAATTCAACTAGATCATTATAAATCATGATTCTATTGTAAATGTAAAAACTCTAAATATACCAATTAAAGACAGAATGGATTTTAAAAAGTTTTAGTCTGGGTGCAGATGCTTACACCTATAATCTCAGTGCTTTTGGGAGGCTGAGGCAGGAGGATCACTTGAGGCCAGGAGGTCAAGACCAGTCTGGGCATTTTAACAATGCTGATTCTTCCCAGCCAGGAGCATGGCATGCTCTTCCCTTTGTTAGTATCTTCTGCTATTTCTTTTCTTAGGGTTTCATAATTCTCTTTGTAGGAGTCCTTCATCTCCTTTGTTAGGTTTATTCCTAGGTATTTCATTTTTTTTGAAGCTACTGTGAAGGAAATTATGTCTTTGATTAGCTTCTCAACTTGGCTATTGTTGGCATATACAAAGACTACTGATTTGTGGACATTGATTTTACATCCTGAGATATTACTGTATTTCTTGATCACTTCCAGGAGTCTTGTGGTTGAGTATTTGGGGTTCTCTAAGTATAAGACTATATCATTGGCAAAGAGAGTTTGATGTCCTTAATATCAACATCATACTTTAAAGATTTTGAAAAAATAGTTCTCCATTTCATATGGAATAGAAAAAACTCTGCATAGCCAAGGCAATTCTTCATAATAAAAACAAAGCTGAGCCACCACCCTACCAGACTTCAGGCTATATTACAAGCCCACAGAGATCAAAACAGCATGGTGTTGCCACAAAAATAGAGACACAGACATCTGGAACTGAATAGAAAACCATGAGATGAAAGTACCACCTTAGAGCCACCTGATCGTTGATAAATGAAACAAAAGCATACACTGGGGAAAAGAATCCCCTATTCATATGGTTAACTTATACATATCACTAAGATTCTAATGTCACCCTCCAATCCAGCCATTTCTTCACACTTAAGAAGAAACCTCAACGATCACGGCACTAAAATTTTTTTTGTAAAAATTTACTTTGAACTTTGAAAATAAAACAAGATGTATTTCAAACTCTAAAAAAAAAAAAGAATCCCCTATTCATAAATGGTATTGGAAGAACTGGATAACCACACATAAAAGACTGAAACTAGACCTACACTTTTCACCATTTATAAAAATTGATTAAAGATGGACCAGAGATTTAAATCTAAGGCATGAAACCATAAAAATCCTCACAGAAAGTGTGGGAAAAACTCTTGAAGATGTCAGCCTGGGGAGAGATTTTATGAGGAACACTTCTGTGGCAATTGCAACAACAACAAAAATACACAAATGGGACTTAACTAAACTGAAAAGCTTCTGCACAGCTAAGGACACAACAATCAAAGCAAATAGACAACCTTCAGAATGGAAAAAGATATTTGCATGTTACAAATCTGACAAAGACTTGATAACTAGGACCTCTAGAGAATCCAAATTAATCAACAACAACAAAAAGATTAATCCCATGTATCACTGGGCAAAAGCAAATCAAATCAAATGCAAATCAAAACCACCCTGAGATATCACCTAACCCCAGTAAGATCAGCCCACATCACAAAGTCTCAAAGCTGCAGATGCTGGCACAGACGTGGAGAGAGGGGAACACTTTTACACTGTTGGTGAGACTGCAAACTAAAACAGCCTCTTTGGAAAGAAGTATGAAGAATTTTCAAAGAACTCAAATTAGATGTCCCATTTGATCTCCTGCAATCCCACTACTAGGCATCTACCCACAAGAAAAAAAATCATATTGTTACAGGGACATTTGCACTAGATTGTTGATTGCAGCTCAATTTACAATCGCCAAGATGTGGAAACAACCTAAATGCCCATCAACTCAGGAATGGATTAACAAACTGTGGTACATGCATAACATGGAATACTATTTAGCCATAAAAGATGGAGACGTCACATCTGTTGTAATCCTGGATGGAATTGACAAGAATGGAAAAGCAATTATCCAATGTACTCAATACTAGTATGAAGCCAGCAGACAGTTTAATGCATGCCCACAGAGGAGAAAAACTCATTTCAACCCAAATTGGGGGAGGGGCAGTAAGGGAGGAAGAGAGAGGAGGGGGTGGGGTGCTCCCACTGAATGGGCACGTTGTGGGGGTGTCTGGCACACCTTTTGTGTGTGGGACATAACCACAAAAGGGACTCTACCTAACAAAATCAAATATTTTGACTTGGGTGTTTATACCCCCACATTAACCTAAAATTTAAAAAAAAAAAAAAAAAAAAAAAGACCAGTCTGCAGGAATGAATTAACAAGCTGTGGTATATGTACACCATGGAATACTATTTAGTCATTAAAGAAAAATGGAGACTTTACAGCCTTTGTATTAACGTGGATGGAAGTGGAACACATTATTCTTAGTAAAGCATCACAAGAATGGAGAAGCATGAATCCTAAGTATTCAATTTTGATACAAGGACAACTAATGACAATTAATGACATGGTGCAGGTGGGGGAAGGGAAGAGCAGAGAGGGGAGTGTGAGAAAGGAGAGCAGAGAGAGGGAAGGAGGGAGCGGGATGAGGTCTTGGTGTGTGCCACACCTTTTGGGGGCAAGGCACAATTGTAAGAGGGACTTTACCCCACAAATGCAATCAGTGTAACCTGGTTTCCCATACCCTCAATGAATCCCCAACAACAACAACAACAAATCTATAAACACACACACACAGACACAAAGACCAGTCTGGGCAACACAGTGAAATCCATCTCTACAAAACATTTAAAACTTAGCCAGGTGTAGTGCTGCACACCTGTAGACCCAGCTTCTCAGGAGGCTGAGGCAGGAGGATCACTTGAGCCCATGAGTTTGAGGCTGCAATGAACTATGATCAGGCCACTGCACTCTAGCCTGGGTGACAGAGTGAGACCCTGTCTCTAAAAAAAAAAAAAAAAGAAAGAAAAGTTTTAAAAAAGGGGTTTGTATTTTGAAAAATATTATATAAGACAAAGATAGATTAAAAGAAGCCAAGTGCAGTGCTATTGGGAGGCTGAGGCAGGAATGTTGGAGCTAAGGAGTTCAAGTTCAAGTACAGCCTGGGCAACATAGCAAGACCTCATTTCTTAAAAAAATAAGTAAACAGGCTGGTGTATTGGCTCACACCTCCAATCCTGAAACTTTATGGGGCTGAGGAGGATGACTTGAGCCCAGGAGTTTGACACCAGCCTGGGCCTCATAGTGAGATCCTCTTTCTACAAAAATTAAAAAATTAGGCAAAGTATGTTGGTATGTACCTGTAGTCCCAGCCATTCGGGAGGCTAATGCAAGAGGATTGCTTGAGCCTGGGAGTTGAAGGTGCAGTAAGCTGTGATTGCACTATTACATTCAAGCCTGGTGACAGAGTGAAACCCTATCTCAAATAAACCAAAACTAAAATAAATGAATAAAAACAGATGAGTGAAACTATATGACATTCTAGAACAGGCAAAATTACGAGGCAGTAAAAAGATCAGTGGTTTCCAGAGGCTAAGGGGGAGAGAGGGTGAATAGGAGGAGCACACAGAGTTGTTCTAAGGCAGTGAAACTACCCTGTGTGATCCAACAGTGGTGGATACAGGTCGTTATACGTTTGTCAGACCCATAAAACGTACGCCACCAAAGTGAACCCTGTGGTGAACTAGAGCCTCTGGTGATGTGGCCTACTCTGGTGGGTAAGGCTGGGGGGGGGGGGGCGGGCAGGGGGCAATGGGAACTCTGTATTTCCTGCGAACCTAAACTGCTCTAAAAAATAGTCTATTTAAGAAAACAAGGGATGGAGGAAAATGTCCTGCACTAATACTAATCAAAAAAGCTAAAGCAGCTAAGCTAGTTTAGAACAGAGCAGGTGCTTGAGCAAGGAAAGTTATCAGGCGACAAAGGATGCAATTCTCCAAGAAGACACAACATCCTTGACACGGATGCAGGCACACTACGTCCCGGTGCTGCACAGATCCTGCGTCTCCTTCAACAAGCTGAGCACCTGTGGCAGCCCTGCATCAAGCAGGTGCATTGGTGCCATCTTCCAGCAGCGTGTCCTCACCTCCATCTCTATGTCACATCTTGAGAGATCTCAAAACATCTGAAACTTCTTCATTATTATTATATTTGTCATGGAGATGTGTGATCAGTGACATTTCATGTTACTACTATAAATGTTCTAGGGTATCACAAATCATATCCATAGAAGACAGCAAAATTGGGTGCCGCCCATACCTCAGTGGGGAGGGCACCAGCCACATCTACTGAGACTGGCAGGTTTGAACCCGGCTCGGGCCAGCTAAAACAACCAATAACAACTGCAACAAAAAAATAGCCAGGTGTTGTGGCAGGCGCCTGTAGTCCCAGCTACTTGGGAGGCTGAGGCGAGAGAATTGCTTAAGCCCAGGAATTGGAGGTTGCTGTGAACTGTGATGCTACAGCACTCTACCCAGGGTGACAGCTTAAGATTCTGTCTCCAGAAAAAAAAAGAAGACAGCAAAATTAATGGATAAATGGTGTATATGATGTTCCAGCTGCTCCACAGCTGGCTATTCTCTTATCTCCCTCCCTCTCCTTTGGCCTTCCTACTCCCTAAGAGAAATCAATATTGAAATTTAGGCCAGTCAACAACCCTACACTGACCCCTAAGTATTCAAGTGGAGGGAAGAGTCGTGTGTTTCTCACTTTAAATCAAAAGGCAGGAATGATTAGGATTAGCAAGGAAGTAATCGTAAAAGCCAAGATAGGCATAAAACTCTAGGCATATTGTGCCAAACAGTTAGCCAAGCAATGAATGCAAAGAAAAAGTTCTTGAAGGAAATTAAAAGTGCTGGCTGGGTGTCGAGGGCTCATGACTAAAATCCTAGCACTCTGAGAGGCCTAGGTGGATTGATCTCTTGAGCTCAGGAGTTCTAGACCAGCCTGAACAAGAGTGAGACCCAGTCTCTACTAAAAATAGAAAAACTAGCGTGTTGTGGCGCACGCTACTTGGGAGGCTGAGGAAGACAATTGTTTGAGCCTAAGAGTTTGAGGTTGCTGTGAGCTGTGATACCAGAGCACTCTACTAAGGGCAACTAAGTCAGATTCTGTCTCAAAAAAAAAAAGAAAAGAAAAGAAATTAAAAGTGCTATTCAAAGTGAACATGTGAACGAAAAGATCACAGCTGATATGGAGAAAGTTTTAGGGGCCTGGATAAAAGATCAAGCCAGCTACAACATTCCCTGAAGCCAAAGCCTAATTTAGAGCAAGGCCCTAACACTCTTCAATTTTGTGAAGGCTGAGAAGTGAGGAAGCTGCTGAAGAAACCTTGGAAGGGGTTAGTTTATGAATTTTAAGGAAAGAAGCCATCTCCGTAACATAGAAGTACAAGGCGATGCAGTAAGTGCTAATGAAAAAGCTGCAGCAAGTTGTCCAGAAGATCACAGCTTTGATCACGGAGGACGGTGGCTGCACCAAACAGCTTCTATCAGAAGATGCCATTTAGGCCTTTCAGAGCTGGAGAGAAGTCAGTGCCTGGCTTCAAAGCATCAAAGGACAGGCTGACTACTGCTAAGGGCTAATGTAGCTGGTGACTTTAAATAAAAACCAGTGTTCATTTACCATTCTAAGAGTGCTGGGGCCCTTCAGAATTATGTTAAATCCCCTCTACCTGTGCTCTATATATAGTGCAAAAAAAGCCTGGATGACAGAACATGTGTTCATAGCAAAGTTTACTGAATATTTTAAGCCTACTGTTGAGACCTACTGCTCAGAAAAAGATTACTGCTCATTGACTACACACCTGGTCATACACGAAGTCTGATGATGTACAAGGAGATGAATGCTGTTTTCATGCCTGTTGACACAAACCCCATTCTGAAGCCAATGGATCAAAGAGTGATTTCAATTTTCAAGTCTCATTATTTCAGGAAAACATTTTGTAAGGCTATAGCTGCCATACATAGTGATTCTTTTGGTGGATCTGGGCAAAGTAAATTGAAAACTTTCTGGAAAGGAGTCATCACTCTGGATGCTGTTAAGAACATTCACGATTCATGGGGAGAGATAAACATTTCAACATTAACAGGAGTTTAGAGAAAGTGGATTCCAGCTCTCATGAATGACATATGAGGGGCTTAAGACTTCAGTGGAGAAAGTAGCTGTAGATATGGTGGGAAGGTCAAGAGAGCCAGAATCAACCTGAAGACGGTGCTAATCAACGTGAAGATGGGACTCAATGGTTAAAACCTCATGATCAAGCGTCAATGCATGAGGAATTGCTTCTTATACATGAGCAGAGAGAGTGCTTTCTTGAGATGGAATCTCCTGGTGAAGATGCTATGAACACTGTGGATATGACCAGTGTTTTAGAACAGAATGATGAACTTAGCTGATGAAGCAACAGCAGGGTTTAAAGAACTGACTCCAACAAGTTTGAAAGATTCACTAAAGCAGCAGGACAACAGAGCAAGAGCCTGGCTCTAAAAGACCAATAAAAAGAACCCCAGCCCAAACATAAACACAACATAATGCTTTTGTACACTTACCTTTTATATGCACCGGGAAACCAAAAAATGTGTTTGACCTGCTTTATTCTGGTATCAGCTTGACTGTATTACTCACTTTATTGGGTGGTATAGAACCAAACCTCTGGTATCAAGAGGCAGAACATCAAAAATGTATGTGGCAAAAACTGATAGACTACAAAGGAACTAGACTCCACTTACAGTTAGAGGCTTCAACACATCTCTAACAGAAACTGACAGACCTACCAGGTGGAAAATATGGATATAGTCTATTGCACAGTATCATCAATTTCTTAGATTTGACTGACATTTCTAAAAATACTTTCCAACAATAGAAGAACACATACTCTTTCTGAGCTCACATGGAACATTCATTAAGACAGACCACATCCCGGGCCATAATACCCTAACAAATGTAACAGAATAGAAATCACACAAAGTATGTTCTCAGACTACAATGGACCAAACTATACATCACTAACAAAAAAGATAACTGAAAGACCTTTAAATATTTAGAGATGAAGAAACATGATCAGCTCTCTGTATCCATGCATTCTATATCCAGACTCAAACAACTGCAGATTGAAAATAAAATACTTGTGGAATGTGGAACTACAGAAAGGAAGGGCTGACTCTGCACATCCACGGGTCCCACAGGCCAACCATGACACTTGAACATATGAATTTTGGTGTTCCGGGGGGACCCCAAAACCAATCCCCCAGGGATGCTGACAGATGACTACATATACTTCTAAATATCGCATGGGTTAACAAAAAGTCTCAAGAGAAATAAAAACATATTTTGAACTAAATGTGAACTAACTGAAAATAAAAACGTAAGTTGTCAAAATTTGTGGAATACAGTGAAAAGCAGAGCTTACAGGTACTAAATGCATGCATTAGAAAAGAAGACCTGAAGTTGACAAGCTGAACTTCATCCTTGGGAAATAAAAAAAGATAAGCAATATAAATTTAAAGCAAGCAAAAGAAATAATAAAAATTAGAGCAGAAATCAAGGAAATTGAAAATAGGAAAATTAACAAAAAAATGAATGAAATAAAAAGCTGGTTCTTTGAAAAGATCAGTACTAATATTAGAAATGAAGGTGAGGCCCTCACTATTGATCCCAGGGGCAATAAAAGGATCATAAAGGAATCTTATGAATATGTGTCTATGTCCACACCCATGATAACTCAGGTGAAATAAACCAATTCCTTGACGGAAACAATTTATAAAAACTCACACAGGGAAAAGAGATAATCTGAATATGCCTGTATCTATTAATAAAATTGAATCAACAATTAATAACCTTTCAAAAAGAAAGCACCAGGCCCAGACAGTTTTACTGGTAAAGTCAGCCAAACATTTACTAAAGAAATTGTGTCAAATTTCTATAATCTCTTACAGAAAATAGAAACAGAGGAATTAGAATAATTCCTAACTCCTGTGAGGCCAGCGTTACCCTAATGCCAAAAATAGATAAAGGAGGCATTATAAGAACAACAACAACAACTACAGATCAATATTTCATGAACAGATATACAGTAATTATTAACAAAACATTAGAAAACTGTATCCAACAATGTATAAAAAGAATTATACTGCACAACCACTGGGATTTATTCTAGGTATACATACTGGCCAAACATTTGAAAACCAGTTAAGGTATCCATCATATTCAACAAGGTTAATGAAAAAAAGCATTATAATAAAAAAATTACGTAATTACCATTAAATGCAGAAAAGCATTTGACAAAATCCAACACCCATTCATAATGAAAAGTCTTACAAAACTAGGAATAGCGAGGAATTTCTTCAACTTGATAAAGACTACCAAAATCCTATAGCTGACATCATACTTTATGGTAAGAAACTAGAAAACTTTCTCCTGTGAACAAGAAGGACATCCCTTCTTACCACGCCTATTTAACACAGTACTGAAAGTCCTAGCTAATGCAATAACATGAGAAAGAAAGAAAAGGGATGGGATGGGTATAAAGATTGGGAAAGAAGAAAAAACTGTCTCTGTCCACAAAAGACATTGTTTTTATAGAAAATATCCAAGAACGAACAACAACAAAAACCTGGCACTAATAAGAGATTATAGCAAGGTTGCAGGATATGAGGTTAATGTACAAAAGCCAATTGCTTGTCTATGTATCAGCAATAAACAATTTAATTTGGGCTTTTCTTCATGGGTAGTTCTTTAATTACTAATTCAAACTCTGTATTTGTTATAGGTCTATTCATAGAATCTATTTCTTTAGTCAGTTTGGTAGTATATGTCTTTCTAGGAATTTGTCCATTTCATCTAAGTTTTCTAGTCTATTGGTATACAGTGAAATAGCATAACTTCAAAGTCCTTTTTCTAAAGTTGGTAGTAAAGCCCCCTTTTCATTTCTGATTTCATTTATTTATATACTAATCTTTATTTTAGAGATAGGGTCTTACTCTGTTGTCCATGCTGGAGTACAGTAGGTGGTTAAGATCATAATTCACTGCAGCCTCAAACCATCCCAGTGCATGACATCATACCTGGTGATTTTTTTTTTAAATTTTTGGGAGACATAGGTCTCACTGTGTTGTCAAGGCTGGTCTCAAATGTCTGGCCTCAAGTGATCTTCCCACCTCAGCTTTCCAAAATGTTGCAATTACAGGTGTGAGCCACTGAACCCGACCACTAACCATACTTTCAAACACCTTCACCTGAACTATGTGTCCAGAGTGCGTTTGCCCCTTAGTATCCATGGTGGTTTGTTTCCAGGGCTCCTTGTAGATATGCAAATCTGAGGATGCTCAGGTTCTTTATATAAAATGATGTACTATTTGCAAATGACGTATGCATAGCCTCCTATAGGCTTTAAGTCATCCCTACAGTAATACTTACAACATTTAATACATGGCCTATACATCACTTCATCTGCACAGATTCAAACTACTACTCAACATGTGGCAAACTCAAGTTTTGCTTTTTGGAACTTTGTAGAATGGTCCCCCTCAAGTATTTTTTCTTTTCTTTCTTTTTAGACTAGGCAAGTGAAGCAGTGGGAGTGAAGAATGAACAAAGAAATCTGTAACTGGTTGTGATAAATTACATATAAACACCACAGCACTTGGACCAGCCTCCCTCCAATATTTTTGATCTGCAGTTGGCTGAATTCACGGACACAGAATTACAGATATGAAGGGCCGACTGGACTTCAGTCTTCATAAATATTAATGAGAGGCTCCATAACTGATAATCCATTCACCCAAGGCTTCTCTTTTGGAGAAGGCGGGTAAATGTTCTTTCTTGTAAGGCTAAAATAAAAATCTGTGGATATGGCAGACTGACGGAGTCGAGGCACCATCACTGAACTGCCGCCCTCCAGTGCTCAGCCTGAAGCACACTCTGGCCTAGTGCACAGAGCCCTCCTCTCACCCCACACTCCCTGCTCACCAGCAGCTCAGCTCACACCATGAAGCACACTCCAGCCTAGTGCCCAGAGCCCTCCTCTTACCCCACGTTCTCTGCTCACAGCAGCTCAGCTCACACCAAGAAGCACACTCCAGCCTAGTGCCCAGAGCCCTCCTCTCACCCCACGCTCTCTGCTCACCACCGCTACGGTCACACCAAGTAACACACAACCGCCAAGGGCCCAGCTCCCTACTCACAACCCAACCAACATCTCAACAGCAGCACAGCGCACACCATGAAGCACACTCCGGCCTAGTGCCCAGAGCCCTCCCCTCACCCCACGCTCCTGCGCACCAGCAGCGCAGCTCCCACCAGGAAGCACACTCCGGCCGAGTGCCCAGAGCCCTCCTCTCACCCCAC
>CAUYPK010166601.1:0-20659 GCA_963574355.1 Loris lydekkerianus
AAAATGACACAGGGGGGATCATAAGGGGGAATCAAAATGACACAGGAGAATCAGAGGGGGGATTACCATTTTAGTAACCCCTTTTGATCCTCCTGTGTCATTTTGATTGTCCCCTCTGATCCTCCTGTGTCATTTTGATTGCCCCCTCTGGTCCACCTGTGTAATTTTAAGCGATCCCCTCCCCCCACCCCTGTGCCACTGAACACCTTCACCAGACATCCCCCCTCACCCCTTTATCAGACATTTCCCCCCTGGTGCCTGCCTGGGGACTGTAACTGGGCTGGCTGGGGCCTGGACCTGGGCTGGAACAGGGTCTGAGAAGCTTCAGTCATCATGAGGGTGGCCGCAAGCATCAGGCAGTGTCACCAGAGACAGACCAGCACTCACCACCTTCGCTGTGACCCATCAGCTCTGATCCTCCTGTTCTTCTACACACGTCTGCAAAAGTCTCCTCCTCTCTCCCACCCCCCACTCACCCCTCACTCTGACCTCCACTCCACCTCCACACAGCAGTGACGTCAAGACTCCACATAATGTCACTGGTTGCTAGACGCCAGTTGGGGCGGCCCTAGCAACCAGTTTATGGTAAATTAATTTTCATTCCAAGACAGAGCCTGGGGGGAGCTTATTTTCCGGGGGATGCCTTATATTTCACCCAGAAGGAAATCTGTAAGTAGGTCTTATTTTTGGAGGATGTTTTATTTTCAGGGAAACACAGTAGTTTCTGGTCTTGCATAGAAAAAAGTGAACTATCTTCAGGCACTGTACTCTGCCTTCACTACAGGATAGTAGGGCAGAAGGAAAGAATGAATGGCCTACTGTCCACAAGGGTGCTGAAAGAGAGGCTCCTGTTTTACAGTGATGTGGGGGCAAAGTTGTAACCACACCAGACCATTCTGGCTTGTCTTTCATATAACAAAGTCATGAGTTGTTTTTCTGTCATGGTGGCCGCCCAGGTTGAAGGTCAAGTAACCTGAGCATGTCCAGATGAACCAAGCATCCACCTCTGGGTACAGCCTCAGTGCTTGAACCTAGGAGTAGGGTAGATACCATATGACAAGATCCAGGGTCCAATCAGGGTAAGCCCTGGCATCACCCCCATGGCAAGGTCCAGCCAGAGTATGTTTTTTGGTATCACCCTATGGCAAAATCCTATCAGATCACACCTCATTACCCTTTGACAATAAAACCAGCCCATCCTCCTTGTTTAAGAACACATTGTTTGTGAACTGTTTCTGGTGTGCAAAGTGATAAAGGCTGCTTTGCTATAATCAGCTTGGCTGGGTCTGTTGATTTGATACCCACCAAGAAAATGAACCCCTTTGTTGGGAGGTAACCAGTGACTCCCCCTGACCTTTTTCCCCAGAAAGGAGGCAACATTTACAGGATTAAGACCTCCAGGTCTTGGAGTACTGCCGTATCTCAGTCAGCCTCTGTCGTCCATAGAATTATATAACCTTTCTCTTTCCTGGATCCATTCCCTGACTTGACTCCTTTGAGTTTGCAGTATTTAAATCCCATGGTATTATCAATCCATCTTCCTCACCTCTCCAGTATCATTTCCTACCAATTCCCTACAATTCTACAGGCCACACTATTTTTTGTCCCAACCATTGCCCCTACACCTCCATCCCTGTGTACAACCCCCTGGTTCTTCTTGGAATACCCTATCCATTCCCTTCACTAGGGTTTACTTGTCTTCAGACTTAGCTCAAGTGTCCTGTCAAAGAAACCTTATGTAAATCTCCCTTCTGGGACATTATGACTCCCTGTCCTAATTTCTCCATAAAATTATATTTCCTGTATTTCCTTAGATTATAAAACACCCAAACAATAATGTACGTCTATTTCTTTCTTTCTAATATATAGAACATTACCTAGCACATAAAAAGTACTCATCAGATGAAAATAAAGAAAGAATAAACGCATGAAGTGTCTCTATACACCTATGAAAACCAGTAATGGTCTCTAAAATTTTCAGATATTCCCAGAGGTTATTTAACCTTTATCAGGAGAATACATGGCACATCTTGACTTGACCAACCCAAGCGGCAAAAAAGCTCTTGTTTTATCTTGTTTATCTGTAAGAAGGAGAAGCATAGACTGGGTGCTGGTCCAACTAAATGGATATATCACCGGAGAAACAAAAGAAACCTAAACATTTTGGTTATTAGACAACTACTCCCTGGAAGAGGTTTGTAGTAGTATGCATAGTGACATATGGGCTTTGGCCTTGACTCTGCAGTCTTTTATTATTCTAAATCAATTTATTAGATAATAACAGTAATAACATTTAAAACATTGAAAGTTTACTGTGAACTTCTTACACAATAACTCATTTAATACTTGCAAAAAACCCTTTGATTTAGGTATTATTATTATATCCACTTTATAGGTGAGGAAATTAGGGCACAGTGTGCCTGACAACATGTTGATTGTTTCTTAAGATGGCATAAAGCTGAAACAAGGAGTTGTCTATTGGATCATAAAAGCAGGCTTCAGCAGAGCTCAGTAGACTGGAATAATGGATGAAAAATTCGATTACTATAGTATGGAGAATCTTTGGCAGAATTTTGTTGGTAAAAAAGAAAAAATCCCAACAAAGTTTTACTAAATGCTTGCAAAAAATCTGAAATAATAGCACTATTCAACAGTAGGAAAAATTTAGTAATTTTGTTTACTGACTTTTCTTAAATTTCTATTACTGCCAATAAGAGCCAGGTAGATTTTTCATATCATTCTTTTTTGGAGATGAAACTCAATAATTTGACACCAGATGCATCAGAAATTTCTGCACATGGAATTACTGAAGTCAATCCAAATGCTATTACAACATTCCATTACCATATTCCAGGATCACCTGCCAAATTCACTTCTTGTCCTTCAACTTTGTCATTTATCATCCTTAATGATGCAGTTTCCTAGTCATAGAAAGAGCAGCTGTTGGGTACCTATAGGATACCCTCCTCAGTTAATTCCTCTCAGGTGGTATCTCCTCATTCAAAATTTGAAAGGGAACTGGGGAGATTTACGCAAGTTCAGTACTACTTCAGCATTAAATTTAGATCTTTCAAACAGGAGTATTTGAAACTTTTAGGAACTCTTTACATGGAAAATTATATTAAATCTTTTCTTCATTTTTTTTTGAGTAGAAATGCTGTACAGAACAAGCAATTTAGAATAAATTACATGTGTGTTATCAGTCTTTTTTTAGAATATGATCCTTTTACCTTATGCTCTCTACTCCAGTATTTCTAGTGAGGCCTCTAGAAACTTTCTAACAACAAAGAAAGAAATTAACTTATACCCCACATTAATTTTACATATTAGAAAGTTTTGAAAGTAGTGGTTCTCTCAAGGGTGATGGTGAAATAGCAGCAAAATGAAGCTGTTCTCTGAGATCTATTCTTCAAATCCATTGGAAGAAATAAAATAAGACAATAAATTGTTCCTTTGATTTTCAAACTATTTAATATTTGTAAGTATGTCTATGGTTCTTTTTAATGCAATTTTTTGTTATATTTCTAAACCAAAAGTGTTATTAAGTCTCTGCATAGTTTTAGCATTTATGTTATTTTTCAAATCTTTTCAACTGAGCAGTATATAGCAAAATTGTTTCACTAAGAATAAAATGAGTTGTTCAAATAAACGGATGATACTATTTCTTTCTGCCCTCTATCCCTCAAAATTTATCAACAGAAATTCTAACATGTATTATAAGCAGTGGCATCTTATGTTAATTATAATATCTAAAGATAATAAATGGTTTAAAAAATTTCTTCTTGTGAGACAACAACATAATTCAAATTACAGTATAAAAAATTCTGTAAACTAAGTATTTTATATCTAGCAAAACTATATTTCAAAAGATAAAATAATTCCCAGATAAGCAAAAACTTAGAGAATTTATTGTTAGTAGAACTGGCTTAAAAAGAAATATTGAAGGAAGTTCTTTGGGTTGACTTCACATAAAAACACATGCACACACAGCCTCACAAACACAAAAAGAGCTCTGATAAAAGTAATTACATAGATAATGAGAAGAGCTTGTATAATTGCAGATCTATTTTTTCTTTCTCCACTTATTTTACATATAAATGTTTGGGATACCTTGTCCTCTCCTAGCATCGTTAGAAGATACCTAATTATATAAAACAGTAGTTATATCAATGCATTGTTGGGCTTGAACATATATATAATATGTGCAATATGTATAACAACAATATACAAAAAGGAGACAAAAAAGGAAGCCAAGTGGGGCAAATTTTATAGGTCATAGTGGAATTAAGTCAGTATAAATATTAAGTACATTTTATTCTTTTTTGTTGCTTTTTTTTAAATTAAACTAACTTTGAGAAGATATGATGTAGATTTTAATACAATAAGATATGCTTTGTAAGTTGTAGAGGAATCACTAAGAAAATAGCAAGCAAACAACTTTAATGTCTATGGGATCTGCAGTGATATCCACTCTGTCATTATTGCTAGTGGTAATTGAGGTTGTCTCTCTTTTCTTTTCCCCTGATTAGTCTGGCTAGAGGTTTGTGAATTGTACTAAACCTTTCAGTGAACTAAGTTTTGATTTTGTTGAATTTTTATTTGTCTTCTATTTATTGATTTTCATTCTTTTTAATACTTTATTTCTTCTAGATTCTTTGGATTTAATTTGCAATTTTAGTTTAAGTTGGCAGCTTAAGTCATTGATTTTAGAATTCTTTTTCTTACACAATATAATAATTTTAAAGCAATAAATGCCTTCAAAGCCTCACCTCTCAAGTTTTCTCCCCAAATTTATATTTTATTTCTTTATATTATCATTTAGACAAAATATTTTCTAAATTTCTCCTGTGATTTTTTTTAACTTGTAAATTATTTAGAAATGTATATTACTTAATTCCAAATTTTGGAGAGTTTCCCAGTTATCTTTTTTTTATTAACGTTTAATTAATATGGTTGGGCACATAATTGGCATGGTTTTATTAACACATTTCATGGCTTGATGTACATATAGCTTGATAAATATTTTCTGAGCTCTTGAAGAGAATGTGTATTCTGTAGTGGTGGGTAGTGTTTTATAAATGCCACTTAGATCAAGTAGATATTATTCAAATCGCCACATGCTTGTTTATTCTACTTGAAAGATAAGCTGTTTTTCATTACTGTTGATCAAAAACAGTAATCTACACATAAATGTCTTAACACAAATAGCTAAGAAAATGCCATGAAGGCTGTGTTAACCAGTTTGATGAAAATATTTCAAATTATATATAAAACCAGCACATTGTACCCATGATTGCATTAATGTACACAGCTATGATTTAATAATAATAATAATAATAGTAAAAGAAGCTGGGGTCCATTATTTCCTTAAATTATTTTTAATGCTCCCTTTTATCTCTCTTGTCTTTCTGGTCCTGCTACTATATGTATGTTGGTATACATAATAGTATTCCACAATTCTTTGAGGCTTATTAATTTCTTTTTATTTTATTTTTTTTGTTCTTCAGATTGGATAATGTCTAATGACATCTATAATGTCTAATGTCTACAAGCTCTTTGATTCTTTCTTCTGCCAACTCAAATTTCAATTGATCCCTCCTAATGAATTTTTTATTTAGGCTATTGAAGTTTTCATCCCTGATATTTCATTTGGTTCTTTCCTTTCTTTCTTTCTTTCTTTTTTTTTTTTTATTAAATCATAGCTGTGAACATTAATATGATCGTGGGGCACCATACACTTGGTTCATAGACCATTTGACACATTTTTGTCACACTAGTTAACATAGCCTTCCTGGCATTTTCTTAGTTATTTTGCTAAGATATTTACATTCCACATTTACTAAGTTTTACATATACCCTTGTAAGTAAACTTTTTGCTGTAGAACAGTTTAAGATACAGAAAAATTGCAAAGACAGCACACTGAGTTCCCACACCCAGTTTTCCTTTTTATTAACATCTAGAAAGGAACACTAAAGTCTTCAACTTGATGTGCATTTTGGTATTTCTTTAGTTCTGTCAATTATGCTTTAAGCCTTTTTTTTTTTTTTTTTTGAGACGGAGTCTCACTTTGTCACCCTTGGTAGAGAGCCACAGCAACCTCAAACTTTTGGGCTCAAGCGATTCTCTTGCCTCAGCCTCCCAAGTAGCTGGGACTACAGGAGCCCACCACAATGCGCAGCTATTTTTAGAGATGGGGTCTTGCTCTGGCTCAGGCTGGTCTTGAACTCATGAGCTCAGGCAATCTACCTGCCTTGGCCTCCCAGAGTGCTGGGATTACAGGCATGAGCCACAGTGCCCAGCCTCGTGCTAGTCTTTTGAAGCTTTGTTATTAAGCTTTGTTATTATATTCATACATTGAAGAATACTGTGTCTTCATATATGCCGATAACTCTTTCATCATTATAATATGACCTTCTTTCTCTGTCAATAGTCCTCTCAAAATCTATGTTGTCTGATAATCAACTTTCTTAGGATTAGCTGTGCTTGGTATAATTTTTTCTCTCCTTTTGCTTTTGGTTTGTGTCTTATTGGTATTTTGTTTGTTTTTTGTTTTTGGGGGTTTTTTTTGCAGTTTTGGTTGGGGCTGGGTTTGAACCCTCCACCTCCGGCATATGGGACCAGGCTCTACTCCTTTGAGCCACAGGCGCTGCCCTGTGTCTCATTGTTTTAAGTAAGTCTCTTCAAATTAGCAAATAAATTAGTCCTTTTTTTTTTTTTTTTTTTTTTAAATCTGGCAGGTTTTGTCTTTGAACTCCAGTGCTTACTACATTCATATTTAATGTATTAATAATAATATTTGATTAAATTTACCATCTTCCTATCTCCTTTATATACATGTACTCTGTTCTTTCTCCTTTTAGTAACCCTTTTTAGATTATTTTGATTAATGAAAATATTTTAGTATTTCACTGTATTTACTCTATTGACTTTTACTTATGTCTCTTTTTATTTTTTAAACAATGTCTGTAGATTCCAATTTGCATCTTTAGCCGTAGACTACCTGAAACTAATATTATCCACTTCATACACAATGTAGGAATCTTCTAACTGTATTTCCATCTAGCTTCTCCCCATCCTTTGTGCAATTATGTATTTTTACCTATACATTTTTTAAGCCTTATACTGCAATATTGTTAATTTTTTTAACTTGTACTCAATCTTAAAGAATTGGAAATAAGGAAGAAAAGATTATTTTATGTTCACTCACATATTCACTATTTTCAGTGTTCTTTCATTTCCAGATCCAAATTTTCCTTCAACCTAAAGAACTACTAGTAGAATGTACTGTAGTACAGTTCAGCTGATGACAAACTCTCAGCTTTCATCCATAAAAATATCTGTAACTTCATTTATGAAGGATATATTTATTCAAAATACAATTTTCTCTTGGAAATTTTTTTAATACTTTAACAATGTTTAACATGTTAAATAAAATAACACTATATTTCCCCTGACCTCCCTTTGTTTTAGTGAGAAGTCATTTATCATCCTCATTGCTGTTCTCCTGCTTGTAATGTGCAACAATGAGCTGGTAGATGTTGAAAAAATGGATTTCTGGCGGGGGTGGGGATAAATAGCCCTTGTTTATAGTGTTTGCTGATTTCTATGGTATAAATAGTCCTACCACAGCCAATTTCAAGGTGCCAACATCAACTTATAGCACAAAGAACTGGGGAAGGGCATGCATAATCAGCTCTCATGAGTCAGTACCAGCCAGCTTCAGCATACCACAGGGTAATGTGTTTTTTGCTTTTTGGCTGATTTTACAATTTTCATTTTACCTTTGGTTTTTGGTATTTTGACTATAATGTGTTATTCTATTAGTATTTATTCTGCTTGGGATTGATTTAGTGTCTGGGAGTGTGAATTACCGTTTGTTAATACATTTAGAAACTTAGGCCAATATTTCTTTCCATATTTTTATGTCTCATTCTCTTTTTCTCTTCCCTTTCTAGAAATCTTTCATATATTTTAGACCATTTGATACTCTCCTACCAGTCACCAGAGTTTTGTTCATCTTTGTTAACTTTTTAAAAAATTCAGTTTGAATGAGTTCAATTGGGTTCTTTCATCTGCTACATCCACTATGCTGTTAATCCCATTCAACCAACTTTTAATTTCAGACATTATAATTTTAAATTCTAGCAGTTTCTATTTATTCCTTTTCTACAGTGTCTATATCTCATTTGATATTTCCCACCATTTTATCCATTACATCCATCTTTTCTTATAGATTCTTTAAAATATTTACTTTTTTGTTCTTATTTTGCAAAATGGGGATGATATTTATCTGACCAAAGAATAATAATTAAATGAATGAGTATATGTGAAGCAGCCATTCTACTATTTGGTACATGATAAATGTTAGTGTCCTTTCCTACCATCAAATATGGGGAAATATAACAAAGAAATACTCTTTTCAGGGAAAAAAAAAATGATCTGAGGGTCTTTCATGTAATTTGTTAAAGACTATAAAATGTTAAAGTCAATATTAGAAGTCCTCTATACCAACCCTTTCATTTTAGTGATGAAACAGGTACATAGGGTGACACTTACATTTTTAAATGATTATAAACTTTAGGATAGAAATGGTTACTGTTCTTAAGCCCAAGTACAATGGATTATAGTTAGTGCTGGATAAGCATTTATTAGATGGCAGAATGAATAAATGTGTGAATTATGAATTGCCAATCATTATTTTACAATGTTTTGATGACTGTAAAATTCCATATATTATAAGAGGCACCATTATCTTATGTCCTCCTAGTAAAGAAAAAACACTGTCAATTGAATTATGATATTCCACCAATTGTCAAATGTATCCTGATTTCAAAGGTATTAAAAGATGGCCAAGTGTCTTTTCAGTTTATAGGGTTGCTATAACAAAGTACCATGTTAGTATCATAAATTGGCTGGCTTATCTGTAATGAAAATTTTTTCTCACAGTTCTGAAGGCTTTAAGATCAGGGTGCCAGCATGGTTGGGATTGGGTGAGGGTCCTCTTCCAAGTAGCAGACTGCCAACTTATATACCCTTACATGGCAGGAAAATAAATAGGTAGCTCTCTGGCCTCTTCTTATAAGGGTGCTAATCCCATTCATGAAGGCTCCACCCTCGTGATTTAAGGACTCCCACAGACCCTTAACTTCACATATCAACACCTTGGAATTAGGGTCTCAACATATGAATTTGGGGGTGGGAGACCACAAATTTTCAATCCATTTGTACCAAATATATGTCTTAGCATCTAAGATCTAAAGAGTAAATCAGAGGTAAATAGAGCTAGATCTTCTGATTATTAATCCAAGGCTCTTTTTATAATACCACAGCATTTCAAGTCATTCAGTAAAGACACTTTTTATTCTCAAAAATAGCTGGATATTCAAAAATTATTTGTTTAATACTTGGAGGCAAAGATTTTTCTATTCAGATGAAAACACACCTTAACTTTAAATCAGTGGTTCTCAACCTTCCTAATGCCGCAACCTTTAATACAGTTCCTGTGGGTCAGCACCCACAGGTTGAGAACCGCTGCTTTAAATCCTCATGCATTTGTATCTAAAGATTTATTTCCAGGCAAAAGAAAGATTGTCAATATGAACACAGATAAGCAGTTGATATTTTTTTAAAAGAAAGAAAGGAAAGGAATATAGGGTCTGGGTGCAAGCAGTAAAAAACAAGGGAAAGGTAATTGAGAAACTAAAATATTGCGTCAACTTAATCTTTGCCTGGTTGTCCTTGGTTACTGAAACTTGTTTACTATGGATCCTGGGGTGGGAGGTGATTTTCTTAATGAAAATTATTCAATAATGTAGAGAGAGAGTAGTTCTAAAGTGATAATCCATTCTTTTCTAGTTCTTGATTATTACAGCCATTTCCTTAACTGTAGTCCAAAAATATATCCACGGCTTTACGAATTCATGAAGAAGCATTTACAGCTGTAATAATTACAGTAGGTCACAGACTACACAAAAAGTTGTTGACAGGATAACTAGAAAAATCAAATTAATGTAAAAGTATTTTATATAACCAAATTAGATTGTATTCATTTATTTACTCTAAAATCTACTTTTATGAAAAATCCCAAAGTGTAGGGCATAGTGCTAAGCACTCAAGAGCAAACATAAATCACACATGATTAAGGCACAGTCATTGCCTGAGATGCTCATCCAGTAGTGAAGTCAGATGTATGGACAAAGCTACGAAGTAACAGAAAACTGGAAGAACAGACATTGCCCTGAAGTACTACTGACATGGGGAAGGGAGCAATTGACTCTGTACGCCTAGAACTGGGTGGAGATTGAGGAGATAACAATCCACATGAATCTTGGATGATGTTAGCCTTGGTCAAAAGGGCAGAGAGGACATGCCAGTCTGACTTTGAGTTTAATGTTTATAAGCAAAAATGCAGACAAGGCAGAGAGTCTGTCTTGTGGTGTATATTTGCTGATTATTTTGCTGATTATACTCACTTCTTATTTGTGCTATTCCCTCCTTGTCCTAGAAAATGTTAAAGTGCTTTGGAAAAAGCTCCTTGTAATATATTTACTATTTTTCTGTGCTTGATCTGGGTCTTCAGACTCATTGAATATCTTATTAAACAGGACTCTGAGGACATTCTCCTATCTATTGTCATCGCATGGCTCCACTGGCTTGGTGGGTTAGTTTCTGATGTCTGGTCTCGGGTATAAACCACTAACTCTCACAGCACCTGAAACGTTCAAGGACACACTGGTGACTGTTGACACAGTAGTGTCTAGCTGCCAGACAGACGGCTTCAGGCCAGAAAGCTGCAGTGGAAAACTGTCTACATCTACCTAAATTAGAACTGACAACCCATCCCTGGATTTATAATGCAAAATTCTTCAGTACGGTACATTGGAAACTAGCTGGAAAAGGAAACAGTGCAAACGGAGTTTTTCGGTTTGTTTGTTTTGCTTCGGGGCACCTCCTTTGTTGTCCTTGGTGTAAATGTCTATTTTAAAGGAAAATATTTCTGATGCTAAAATGATTAATCAAAAGTAGTTATGCCATTTTAATGTCCTAAGTGACCTGCCTGTAGCTTTTAGTTAGTGTATGTGCTGCAGAAATAGAATGAAACAAAGACTTCTGAAGTAACTGTTCTTTTCCCACTGATTTAGTGTGTAGCTTTTCCAGTATAGAACTTATTTCTAGGAAAAGGCTGGTTATTATTAACATGTAGGACCCACTAATAAATTCCTATCATTTGGTTTATGCTAATGTTTGGCTTTTTTATCAATGGTTCCATGATTTTTGACAGATTTAGAACCCATTGACTCTAAAGCAGGGTGCTTGTATCTGGAGGATTTGTGAGACTCTCTTAACATACAGAAACAATAATAATAATACAACTTTTATTTGTATTTGTTTTACATATAGATTTTTAAAAATGCTTAGTGCAGTGGTGTACATCTATAGATGTAGTCCCAGTTACTTGGAAGACTAGGATGGGAGGATTGCTTGAGTGTGGAAGTACAAGACTAGCCTGGGCAGCATAGTGAGACCATTTCTCAGGAAGGGAAAGAAAGGGGGGATATGAGGAGCTGGGAGGGAAAGGAAAAAATGAAGCTTTACTGACTTTTAATGTAGGGATGGACACCACTTACCCTTTTGGGTCCTTATGTGACATGTAGACCCTGCTATATTCGAAGAGGAGAGTGGAAGAAGTAGACAGTTGAAGGGTACACCACACATTCCTCAGGCCTTCCTTTGCAAGCTGCAATATTGAAGCTTACATGCTATAGGATGCTATCAATGTGGTTAATTTTATAAAAATGAGTACCTCTAATAATTTTTTGAACGTGTGATATCTGCATGTTGTACAAAATCCAAAATACTTAAGAGCATTAAATATGAAAAGTCATCCTCCCACTGTTATTTCCAATTTCAATACACACTGTGGGGATGATTAGAGGTGCTAGTTTCTTATGTTCCTTCCGGAGTCATACTACATACAAAAAGCAGATACACCTCCTTACTCCCCTTTCTACATATCTCTTCTGTAATAGAACTAGCATCTCATAAATATTTTGGATCTTCATTACTTAATTGTTTTTACTTAGTATGTCATGGTAATAGTTTTATATTAATACAGAAAGTGTCTTTGTGTTCTACTTTATGACTGCACAATGTTCCTCATTTTTGTTAATTGGCCATTTATAATTGTATAACTTCAGGATACAAAGTAATCTTGGCATTTATGAATACAGTGTGGAATAATCAAATCAGGCTAGCTAACGTGAAATAAATTTTCATGGTTGGAATAATTTGAAATTTACCCTCTTAGCAATTTTGAAATATAAAATACTCTATGATTAACTATATTCACCATGCTGTGTAATAACAAGTGTTGGTGAGGATATGGAAAAAAGGAAATCCTTGTACACTGTTGGTGGAAGTGTAAATTAGTGCAGCCTTCATGGAAAACTGTGTGGAGGTCCTTCAAAAAGCTAACGTTAGAATGACATATGATCCTACAATTCCACTTCTGGGTATTTATCCAAAAAATCTGTAATTCCTTTTTATAAATATCTCATGATTCATTTACCAACTCCAAGTGACACATAATTATGTTGTTTCTGGTCTTTTGTTGCAAACAATACTGTATTGGATTACTATGTTTTATGTGCCATTTTGCATGTGTGCTAGTATGGCCATCAGATAAATTCTTAAGAGGTTGAATATCGGATGGTGCCTGTGTGTCAGTGGTAGAGCGCTGGCCCCATATACCGAGGGTGTGGGGTTTGAACCCAGCCCTGACCAAACTGCAACAACAAAAACAACAACAGCAAAAATAGCCAGGCATTGTGGCAGGCACCTGTAGTCCCAGCAACTCAGGAGGCTGAGGCTCCATTGCCTAAGGCCAGGAGTTGGAAGTTGCTGTGAGCTGTGACACCACAGCACTCTACTGAGGGCAAGAAAGTGAGATTCTGCCTCAAAAAAAAAAAAAAAAAAAAAAAAAAAGGTTGAATATCTGGATCAAAAAAGTGTGTGCATTTGTAATGTTGAAAGATACTGCCAAATTATCTTCATAAATGTTGTACCAATTTACACTCCCACCAGCAATGTATGAGAGTGTCTGTTTCTCCACAGTCTTGCCAACAATAAATACCTTTGCATAATTGAGTTTGGGATTGAAAAATGAGCATGATGATTTAGTAAGATGAGCCAAGCATGAACTTCTTCCATTTGGATCTATCTTTCTTTGTGAGATGCCTCTTTCCCAGTAATGACATCGCTTAAAACTGTGCTAAAATAAAGACTTTAAAGCAAGATAACCAAATCACTATATTACAAGGAATTAACCAAAAATTTTCAAAGCCAGTGAAGCATATTCAATCACAGTTCCTATTACATTGTGCTTTTTATATCATCAATAAATAAAATAAAATTACTTTTAAATATTGATCTTATGTTTATCTTATCCCTTGTAAATGTCACCTTTATGTAGGTTTTTAATTTTTATATATATATATATATATATATATATATATATATATATATATATATATAGTCTCTCTATATAATTTATATACTGTGTATGTGGGTATATATATATAATTTTTTTTTTAATGAGGACCAGACTATCACTTATAATCTGCAAAGCCACACCCACAATGGGGTTCAAATATCAGCAGGTATTAAATATATTTATATATTTTCTCTCCTTAGGCAGGATTATACCGAAAAGTCTATAGTCCTCATTCTTCCTTAAGAAGACAAGTTGAGCAGAAAAAGGAACACTAGCCCTCTTCATCTGAAAGGTCCCAGTCAGGAGGAGGATGGGGAGCTGGTGCATGGCTCCTGAGACTTCTCTGAGAAGTCTCCTAACAGCTGTTCCTGAAGCTGCGACTCTGGCCAGGGCTTCCTTCTCCAACAGCCAATAAATACTTCCCCTTCTGGCAGCAGCTCCTAACCACAGCCCCTACAGCAGCCCGTCTGTCTTTCAACTTATGGATTCCCCAGTTCCTGGACCGTTCAGCATAGACTCTGAGGAGCATCTGAGAGAACTGCCTGCTAAAAACAGCTCTTTGGCATCACAGGCATTTAAAAATATTTTCCCTGATTTTTTTTAAACTTGGAAAACACAGAAAATGATAAACCAAAAGTTAAAATTAACCAGAGAAAAATAATTCGTAATTAATCATATTATAATTCAGAGATAACTGCTATTAACTTTGACCTGATTCCATCCAGTCTGTTCTCAGTATATGATATAGCATTTTGCATAATGGGATTACACAATGTATACCTATAATTTTGCATTTTAACTTGCTTTCAGTGGAATGCCACGAATATTCCCCATATCCTTGAAACCATTCCCAAAATACCTTTTTGATGACTATTTAATAGATCATTGTATGGGTGAATATCTCATTTAACTAAAGCTCTGTTGAATGTTTGGATTGTTTCCAATGTTCTATTCTGCTTTCAATGCACCTAGCTACCGTGAATTTTTGCCCAGATTTTCAAGTTGATTTCTTTAGATGAATTCCTGAAAGTAGCTCTACTGCATTGATAACTCTTGATTATATAGTCTTACTCTACATTTTAGTCAAGAGTTTTGTCTCACCACACCCACATTTATTTGCTGCTCTCATTCACTACTGATTTAATAGGGAAAAAGTGTTAGCTTTACCCTGTTACTTGTGTTTCTTTAATGTCTAGTTGGAGTGAAAGTTCCTCATTTTTATTAAATAATTTTTATAATAAAAGTAGTATAAGCTCACCATAGGAAATTTGAAAAATAGGGGAATATAAACAAAATTAATTTATATTTATGCAACTGAGAGATACAGTTATCATTAATGCTATCTCACTTTTTATCATTCAAATCCTTTTTTTTTTTTTTTGAGACAGAGTCTCATTATGTTGCCCTCAGTAGAGTGCTGTAGCATCACAGCTCACAGCAACCTCACACTCTTGGGCTTAAGTGATTCTCTTGCCTCAGCCTACATGCACCCCTCACAATGCCCAGCTATTTCTTGGTTGTAGTTGTCATTGTTGTTTGGCAGGCCTGGGCTAGGTTCAAACCCACCTGCTCTGTTGTATGTGGCTGGCACTCTAGCTGCTGAGCTACCAGTGCTGAGCCTATCATTCAAATCTTATTCCAATGAGAATTTTGTATATTTTACATACATAGTAATTGCATTATATAGTATATATAATTTTAGAAGCTTTTTTTATTTAAAGCATTTTTTGTTCTTAATAAAATTTGAAAATATTAAAATTGTAGTTACATAATTTTGTATGCATGTGCGGGCAATAATTTATTTAAGCATTACTATCTTATTCAGCATCTATTTATGATTTTTTTGCTATTACAAATAATCTGATTTAATTAGCATCTATCTATTTGATCACAAATAAATTTGAATTCCAAATGCTTCCACTGTACTTTTGTTTTATGAATTATCAGTTTATATTCCTTCTCTCATTTTTAAACCTGGAATTAATGGGTTTTTTTTCTTATTTATAATGACTTTTTTAGCTTTGGAAGATGTCATATTTATTACAAGTAACTTTTCCATTTTAATTGTTTGACTTTTATTTCACATCCCAAAGTTTTAAATTTTTAATTGGTCAAATGTATCCACACTTTCCTTTAAACTTTGCTTTTATGCACTAAAAAAAACTTCCAATCCAAGCTCAGTTAATAAATAGTCAACTATGTATCCTCCTATTTGTGTTTTGTTTGTTTTATGTGTTTTATATGGAACTATTTATGTAAAATCTGTTTTGGCATATGACATAAGAACATGGGGCCATTTCCCCCCCAAAAAAAACCCACCTCCAAAGCTTTCTCTTGGTTTGAGAACAACTTTTTTTTTTCGTACAGAGAAATTGTTATATACATCGCACCTAAAATATTCATGGATAGTGAAATTCATATATAGTGAAAATCTCTTACATAGCACCTAAAATATTATATATAGATATGTAATTATCTATAAATTTAACACAGCCACTTTTTTTCCACTAACACAACACTTCTCCAGTGTTAGAACAATTAGTATTTTTTAATGAATGGCTCAAGGCAAACAAGCTAGCTTGGGTCCATGCTCTAAAAAGCTCTAGGATGATACTCAACAGAGAAGATTCCCATACCTATGGGAGGCTCACGGGAACTAAGAACAGACAAACTTGAGGTTCCTATATCTCTTTCATGTTGAGTCCCTCAGGGGTATGTGGTCAGAGAATGGAATGAAAGAACAGAATCACCAGCTGTATTTAAATTGTAGGCTCATCAGCTCAGTGTCTTTTTCTGTCTCCCTCTTTAACACAAGTTAAACATGTAAATGAGATGATACTACAGTACCTTCTCAGAAATCCGTTCAGTTCCCTAACGCCTCTCTGCCCACTTTTCTTGATCCTGAGCTGAATCTCTCTCAAATCCCTAATATTATCCTTCAAGCCATAAAATTCCATTTTAGAATCAATTACTTCCCCTTTGTGCAGACTAGAATAAGGCCATCTTGGATGCTAAAACACCAGCGTGATGACTTCTGATTAACCCTAGTGCCTCTAAGATTGCTGCTCTCATGTACTTGAAACAACCTTGATGTTGTAGTAAACATACTTATGATAAATCTTGCCTTTCCCTGAGGGGTCAACCTCACTTGGCCTACACATTCCTTCTCTGGGTCTAGGAGGGTAAAAATGTGGGCATCCACCATCTTGTCTCATGGCCACAAGAGAAATGGCTTCTGTTCATAAGTTCCTATTAAATGTTTTTTTTTTTTCTAGAAACTGGATTTGTCAGCTTTTTTTCTTAAGTTAAAACATGTAACTTAACTAAGCTGCCTTAGCCTATAGTGGTAGGTTTGCATAAAGTGTCATCATCAAATATCTAGAGAAGCAGTGACCCATGAAAATAGAATACAAGCCACATATTTAAAAAGTAAAAAGAAACAGTGTAATTATTTTGAATAATATATCTTATTAATCCAATAGAGCAAACATTTCAACATGCAATCAATATAAATTTTATTAATGAGATATTTTATATCCTTTTTTAAAACACTAGGCTTTAAAATTTGAAGTACATCTTATTTTGGACTAGTGACATTTTAAGTGTTCAATAGTCACATGTGTGGCTGGGAATGGTGGCTCACACTTGTAATCTGGAAAGCCAAGGAGAGAGCATTGCTTGAGCTCAGGAGTTCTAGACAGCCTGAGCAAGAGTGAAACCTTGTCTCCATTAAAAATAAAAAAATTAGCCCTGCGTTATGGCAGGCACCTATAGTTCCAGCTACTTTGGAGGCTGAAGCAAGGGGATGGCTTGAGCCTAGGAGTCACATGTGGCTAGTGGCTATCATATTGAACAAAGCAGAATCTAGAGGGCTTGCTAATAAACCCCAAATCATATTCAATTCATAAGCTTCTATGTGTTTTATGTAAGTGTTTCAGATCTCCTACAAAACTAATTCCTCAATGACCCCATGCTACATCATTTAGAAAATAAGTTAGAATTAAGGATGAGTTGATACTTATTTCTGTTTTCTTATCCCTTCTTCTGTGTCAACATTTCTTTTTTTTTCTTTTCTTTTTAATTTTGCATCCCTATCCTTTAAATTCCACATTTTCTGGAGAGCAGTGACCCATGAAAATAGAATATAAGCCACACATTTAAAAAGTAAAAAGAAACAGTGTAATTATTTTGAATAATATATCTAGGGCTGGTCACAGGCAGCCCTAAATCAAGGGATATGAATGAGATGCGAGACCCAAGGAAGAGACCTCTTAATAAAAATCTTGAGTCAGAAACATTAAGACATTTTTTTCTTTCCCCAGTGCCTTAAAATCTCCCTTACTACCCTTAACCTAAACAAATCTCCCTTTCCACCATTCCAAGAGTATAAAACATTTAATTTTCTTTTAACCAATGTGTGTGGACAAATCTGCAATTTCTTGTTGCCAGCTATTTTAGGATTGTGAGCATTAATAAACAGAGAACATGTGCCTTCAATGGTGGCCTAATTTTCAGAAAGGAGAATGCAAACGTAGCTGTTGCTGGTATTGTTTTGAAATTAAATGGAATGCTCTCAGTAAACTTTTACATTGCTCTGCAACATGTTTTGTTAGAAAAGCCTGTGGTAGTATCTAAAATTATATAAATCATCAGTTTTTAATCTGGCAGGAAGTAGATAGTGGCCCATTAAACTTTCGTAATTAAATTTTCCCTGTACTCCCCCATAGAACCATTATCTGAGTTTTCTAATTAACACAAGAGGAGGGAGTCAATTCAGATTGATGGGATCTAGAGCCATCCCCTTTCATTTTAATGACCTTTAATAAACTTTTATTACTATTGATATTGATAATTATAATACACCCTTTAATTCTGCAATGTGATTCTAAGGACCTTTTCAAAAACTGCAAAATTCACCTTTAAAGTGAGAGTAGGTAGAATTATTCTCAAATGCTGTGCATTTGAGGCAGTGACTTTAAGCAAGTTGAAGGGTGGATACATGTTGCACTGTTGTCTTTTCCTTTCCTTAACCACAATGCTGGACCTCTGTCCTTACACAGCCTCCGAATTTCTCAGCACAAGAATGGCAGTTGGGCTAAATTGGGAGGTAGTTTTTGATAAATAATCCAAGAATGGTAGTTGGGCTAAATTGGGAGGTAGGCTTTGATAAATAACCCACAGGGGGTTGGTGAAGTTTACTAAATTTGTCTCGTTTGCAATTGGAAAGGCACTGAGACCCAGAGGCCAGATGCCCAAGAGGAGAAGTCATTAGGCAAGCAGGCTGGTTTCCCAGAATATTTTCTGGAGATTTAGCCAGAGTTTTACATAATTCTACATCCTCTCAGAGCTGCCATTCCTATCATTAGAACTGATCCTTCCAAGTGAGAAAATGAGTTTGCCAACAAGAGCACATAATCATGGAGAAGAACATTTCCCCTACTACTTATAAGAACTTGCTTCAGAAATTGGGGTACTAAGAGGATTAGTTACAAAGGTTATATGTATTATAAATGACGGAGCTAGAACTTAGCTTATGCTACAACTCATCAAGTTATACTGTTTCCAAAATCACAAATGGGTAACCTATACTGGACTTCTGGTGCCTCAGTTAATGAAATAGAAAGTCAGAAATATGAGATCTACCAAATTCGTGGTGTTTAGAAGAGACTAATGGAATGGTTTCAAAATTCCCCTCATCTATAAAATGGGCAGTAAAATACTTTATATCATAGAAATGTGAGGATTGAATGAGATATGGTGTAAAGCCTGCTTAGCCTAGTGTCTGGTTCAACCAATGTTACTTCTCATTTTTATTATAACTATTGCTTTCATCATACCTCATCTATTCTTTTCAGAATCTTTTATATCTTAGCATATAAATGAAAAAGTACATATTAAAAATAAAAATCAAATACTTATATGTAAGGGAGATACCATGATCATGACGGTGGTTTCCCAGGGCGTGGGTCATCCATTACACTCTGGGTATGCTGATACCTGCAATTTCCCCAAATATAAGAGACTATACAGCAAAATTTATGGTGGTGGGCAACTATATTTATGCTTTCCCCTATAAAAAATTAAATAAAAACGTGTTTTAAACAAAATAAATGTCTAGATTTGCCCAAGAGAAGAGATAGTATAGACCTACTTGAGACCACAAATATTAGATATGATCTTTGGATTCAAAGATTTTATAATGGAGCTGTTACAATCATCTAAGGATGAGGTTTGTCTGGCCTGTTGTTATATAACAGCAGAAAAAATAGAGAAGAAATGAATAATCTGAGAGCCTTTTAAGTGGCAATAATCATAATTAGGAAACAGACAAGTTTTAAAATACTTACAAAGAAGTTTCATTTTATTATGTGTTAGAATAGTGCCCTCCTACTGAGATAACTGGAAAAGTGGGGGAAAATATGAGATTGTGGTTTTTAAACAGCACAGAACTATGATCTCTTAGAGAATAGACATAAATTAAGTCAGCCATACAAACGCTCTATCTTTCTCTCTGGAGGAACTTTCCTAGACTGTGGTGTATTAAGAAAATCCCAAGAAAGCATGGTCATCTCATCAACTTGAGTTTGGGCCAACCAAAGTGACTCAAGCGAACTGTGTGGAGAAAAAGCTCCAGAAATATTGATAGGGGTCCTGTGAATCTATTGTTGAATACTAAACTACACATGAATAGGGTAAAAAAGGCCATGAGGCATGCAAACAACAACTCAAGAGTTGATAGAGAAATTGAAAGCTGCCTTCAATGGAGACAGCAAATAATCACACTTTCATAGTGATGCTAAGTTAGCCTCAAAACAAATGAAATTTCAGAGGAGGGATCCATAAAGTATGGTCCATGGGTCACATCTAGTCCATGACGTATTTTTGTAGGACCATCAGATAAGAATGGTTTTTATGCACCTCAATTTATAAGAGAAACTCTAACGGACACGAGCAACTTGATTTCCTCCAGGTTCATAGTAGTTGGAGATTTTAACCCCCCTTTAGTGGTGTTGGATAAATCCTCCAAAAAGAAGCTAAGCAAAGAAATTTTAGATTTAAACTTAACCATCCAACAGTTGGATTTAACAGATATTTACAGAACATTGTAACCTAACAAAATTGAATACACATTCTTCTCAACAGCTCATGGAACATACTCCAAAACT
>CAUYPK010166602.1:0-10508 GCA_963574355.1 Loris lydekkerianus
TTTAAATTTTTTTATTCTCTTCAGCCTATTACTATATGATGTCATTAAGCGATTTTCAGCCAATTTTTCTCTACGAATTCAAATTGAACCAAAGCGCTGCTGAAACAGCCCGAAAAATTAACCAGGCATTTGGCAATGATAATGTTAATGAATGCACTGTTCAACGTTGGTTTGTGAAATTTCGTTCTGGAAATTTTAGCCTCAAAGATGAGCCCCGAAGTGGTCAATCTAGAGTAATCTAGGATGAGGATTTGAGGACCCTGGTGGAGCCTGACCCATCACAAACAGTGCATGGGATGGCGGAAGAACTGGGTGTCAGCTCCCATGTGGTTTTTGATGGTTTAAAACGTATTGGAAAGGTCAAAAAGCTCGAAAAGTGGGTGCCCCGCGATTTAAACGATTGGCAGAACCAATTTCAAATTAAGAAAAATGATAAAAGTCAATACCTTTTGTTTTGCCAACTTGGATTCAAAACATCAGTAGTTTGAGATATGTATCTTCCATTCATTCAAATATTTACTTCTCACCTACTATATACCAAGGCTTCTAGGAAGTATTGGAAACAAAATGACTAAAAGATGAACAGAAAATGTCTGTTCAAAGAAGAAATGACTAAATGAAAAAATAAAGAAAACTTCCAAGATTGTCATCAGAATAAAGAAAGGCAATTTATGCCAATGTTGGGGAAGCTCAGAAGGATATCCCAAAATACGGTACTTTAATGTGTTAAACTAAAGTGGCAGCCTCAAGATCTCTCTGACCTTCCCCTACCTCCTTTCCTATGTGATCCTCTTTCTTGAAGCACTAGAAAGGGCTCTCTCAGGAATTTCCTTCTCTAAGAAAACTTCTTTCCAGAAGAAATGCAGTTCCAAAAGTCTTAAGGGAATCTTATTAAAGAACCAGGAAAGATTAACCACTGAACAGAAAGGTGATGGGAGTGGTCATCAAGCTCAGAAAAACCAGGCTGGGCAACATAGTTAGACTATGTTTATATAAAAAAATAGGAACTAGCCAAGCATGATGGTACATGTCTACAGTCCTACCCACTCAGGAGGTTAAAGTGGGAGGATCCCTTGAACCCAGAAGTTCAAGGCTACAGTGAGCTATGATGGTACCCT
Organism: Loris lydekkerianus; assembly: GCA_963574355.1. Taxonomy (NCBI): domain Eukaryota; kingdom Metazoa; phylum Chordata; class Mammalia; order Primates; family Lorisidae; genus Loris; species Loris lydekkerianus. The sequence goes on from CAUYPK010166602.1 coordinate 1,119, forward strand.
CCAGAGCAAAATCTGTTCTTCTGAGGAAAGCTCCTAAAGATCACATGGGGGACTTAATCTGCATAATAAGGCGAAGTTTCTTTAAGTGAAGTTCCTCCCACCTTTCAAGCACTTCTGCTGAAGACCTAAGAAACTTTGTTCCAGGTCATCCTTTTTCGGACTCACTCTTTTCCCCTGAAAAGCTCATTTACTTCTATTACCCAATCTCCCAGCTCTGCTTCCCTCATGAGAAGGGAATGTAGCATCTCCACCTCATTGAGTTATTTGGATTATTATTCTCCTATAATTCTCTAAGCTATGAACATTAAATAAACCTGTCTCTCTTTTCTCCTATTACTCTGTCTTCAACAGTTCATTTTCAGGGAACCTTCAGAGGGTGAAGAGGAAACTTTCCCTTGGACCTATACTACGTGCCTGACACACAGACATTCAAAACAGAACATCTGTGGAAGTTAAGTGTTTGATCTGCAATTTGGAAAGTATAACTTCAGTCATCTCAAAAGGAAGGTAGGTTAAAAAAAAATAGCACACTAAAATTTGTGTGAAACAAGCAGAAGCTAAAAAAGGAAACTTAATGGGCTGATGAGAATCTGTGATTAAGCTGGCCCCTTCTAACATCCTATTTCATATATATTACATACATATATATTTAATATTTGTTGAACCATAAATTTTCTCAAGAAATAGTTAATAGATTTTGCATTATAAATTACTAAAAAAGTTGGTTTTTAATAAACCAGAGAAAAGTAAGGAAAAAAATGATTAAGAGGCAAAACAGATTCCAGGGTCACTGCTGAGGGAAAACCTCACAGATTAGGGCAATGGAACTCACTTGAAGCTACTATGAGGCATTCTATTAAAGAACACCAGTAAAAGTTGATTTATACTAGCAGTTCTCAACCTCTGGGTCGCAACCCCTTTGGGGGTCGAACGACCCTTTCACAAGGGTTGCCTAAATACATCCTCCATATCCGACATTTACATTATAATTCATAACAGTAGCAAAATTACAGTTATGAAGTAGTAAAGAAAATAATTTTATGGTTGGGGTCATCACAACACGGCATCAGGAAGGTTGAGAACCACTGGTTTATACATATGAATATGTATAAACATGCACACACACAAACATGACTGGTCACTCTACCCGTAAATAGGCAAATCTCCATTTTTTAAATACACTTTACAGCAATAATATGCCTGATGTACAAATTGTACCAAGAATTGAGTCAAATTCATTACTTCTATCTTTGAGTAAACAATGTATTCTTAATTCTTCAGCTTGACCCATCAACATGGTAGGGGATACGAAGAATAAAACGAAGAAAAGGAAAAATACATAGAGCTTGTTACAAAAACAACCAACAGAACATATTCTAAGGCCCATAATTATCCTACTAAGCTACAGAGTGCTTTTAAAAAAAACAGCTCATTTTACATGTTTCTCTTGCTGTCTGAGACAAGCAGAACCAAAGAAAACCCACATCCTAAGCCACAGAATAGAGCCACCTGGTTTTGTTCTTATCACAGGATGACAAAATGCTTTCAATCCCCTGATGTCATGCAGACATCCTCAACATTTGTATAGTGTTTTTAACTAACAAAACTGTAGCATCCTTCCTGAGTTTTAGAATGGTCAAAGGTTCAATGCAAACACTTCTTGGGACAACTTGTGCTGCCACATTTAAAGGCATAGGCTCAATGACTGGCAAAACCTTCAAAATAGTAACTCATTACTGTTCTGATACTCATATGATTAAGTACGATTTCAAAAAGTTTCTGGTGGGATCTTCATTTATAAAAATGTTTAAATCATTGCCAGCCTTCCAGCATTCATCTGTCAATCCAAAGGAAATATTAATAATTTTATCAGTATAAGAAGAAATAATTTTTTAAATTCTCTAATTCTATAACAGTAATTGTAAACAAGTATAAGAAAATAAACATGTAATATCAAAAAAAAAAAAAAAAAAAAAAAACCTTCTGCACTTGAACATTTATTGCAGCACAATTCACAAGTGCAAAGATGTGAAATCAGCCTAGGTGTCTGTCAAATCATAACTGAATTAAGAAAATCTGCTATATACACACCAAGGAGTACTACTCAGCCATAAAAAGTAATGAAATAATGCCTTTCAAAGCAACTTGCATGGAGACTATTATCCTACATGATGTATCTTAGGAATGGAAAAACAAACACATGCATTCTTAAAGACAGAGAGATGTCTTTAACATTTAACAAATGACAAAGACATTTCCTATGTCTTTACTTAAAGGACATAGGAAATGGTGGGGGGGGGGTGGTGTAAAACACCTATGTATTGGATACACAAATATATTCTGGTGATAGACATACTAAAAAGTATCCATATAACAAAAACATTTCTATTCCTTAATATATTAAAATTTTTAAGAAAGATTGAATTACTCAAATTTGGGGGGAATAAAATCTTAACAGTTGCAAAACAAATTATGCAATGTAAAAGACATAAAACAAAGTACTTATTATAAATGGACAAAATACAATATAGCTCTAGTAAAAAAAAAATGGGATTCTGGACAATACAGTTAAAATCAAAATACATGTCTAAAGAATTTACAGACACTACTTCTTATACTTCATCTCTACTGATTTGATCAGAGATCATTAAAAAGTTAAAAGCAAACTTCCAATAATTTTCCATGAAAATGCAATCATCAGGCAAAAGTCTGACTTTTTTCTGTTAAAAACACTGGTGAAATTCTCATTTGTTTCTTTTTTTCAAGTTCACAGATTGTTACTCAATTCTGCTGAAATATAACATTTTAGAAAAAAGTCGAAGTTTCAATGTCACGAAAATGAGAGAGACTTAACAATTAACATGATTAAGAAAAAGATAAACCACTTCTTATATATTTTTAGTTTATTTTTTATTTTTTAATTTCAGAACATTGCAGGGACACAGACACTTGGGTTACATAATTTTAAGTCAGTTTTAAGTGTGCCCTTGTGCCCTTCACCCAGAATGTGTGCACTGTACCAATTAGGTATGAATTTTTTTTTTTTTTTTTTTTGGTTCCATCTTCTGTGCAAGAGTGGCATAACATTATCACAGCTCACGGCAACCCCAAACTCCTGGGCTCAAGTGATCTTCTTGTCTCAGTCTCCTAAGTATTTGAGACTATAGGTGTGACTAGCCTGACGGGCTAAATTTTCCATTTTTTATGTAGAGATGGGGGTCTCACTCTTACTCAGGCTTGTCCCAAACTCCTTATCTTAAGCAATCCCCCTGCCTCAGCCTCCCAGAGTGCTAGAAGTACAGGCATTAGCCACTGTGTCCAGTATTTTTTTTTTTTTTTGAAACAGAGTCTAACTTTGTTGCCCTCAGTAGAGTACTGTGGCATCATAGCTCAGAGCAACTTCAAACTCTTAGGCACAAGTGATTGATCACCTTGCCACAGCCTCCCAAGTAGCTAAGACTACAGGTGCCTGCCACAATGCCTCGTTATTTTTAGAGACGGGGGTCTTGCTTTTGCTCAGGCTGGTCTCGAGCTCCTAAGCTCAATCTATCGGCCTTGGCTTCCCAGAGTGCTAAGATCACAAGTGTGAGCCACTGTGCCTGGACCCCAGCAATTTTTATATTTTTAAAAATTCTTTTAAAAGGGGGAATTTAAAAATTATTTTCCAAAAATCTATCTATTATTTAACAGTTCATTTATAGTGTATCATCAGAGCATACACTTATAATGTATGAGCAGAATGATCAATCATTCTCAAACCTGGTAACATATTAGAATTATCTATAGATTTGAAAAATAGGCCAATACCAGAATCCCAACTCCAAATGTTCTGAAATAGTTGGTCTTGGTAAGATCATAGCCATCATCAGTATTTTAAAAAAGCTTTTAAAGTACTAATGTGCAGCCAGCAAGGATGAAAATCATTATTTTAGATTATGATCCGCATTCTAAAAATTATCTAAAATTACAACTTTTGTACATTCAAGGATAAGAACCATTGTTCTAGATCATGAGCAGCATTCTAAAAATTAAGTATCTCAAAACTATAACTTTGCAAACTATTTAGCATTTTAAAAATTAAATCCCTAACACATTCACTTTTTCCTAAACCTTCCTGCCTCAGAAATAGTGTAATGTTTTAATTTGATAAATTATGGTGTCCAGAAAGAAGTATTACTTGGGCCTGGCTATAAAAGTGAATCTTGGAGCTGCTGGGTACAGTAGCTCATGCCTGTAATCCTATCACTTTGGAAGGCCAGGAGTTCGAGATTACCATAAGAAAGAGAAAGATTCCTTTCTCTCAAAAAAAATTTAAAAATTGGCAAGGCACTGTAGCATGCTCCTATAGTTTTAGCTACCTGGGAAGCTGAAGCACAAAGATCACTTGAACTCAGGAGTTCGTGGTTGTAGTGAGCTATTATTATGAGGCCACTGCATGCCATCCTGGATAACAGAGTGAGAATGAGACACTGTCTCTCAAAAACAACAAAAAAGTGAATATTGGGCCCTTACAAAAGAATACTTGTTCATAGACATATCGTAAGGTCTGAGTTGACTTCACTCACCTCAGCAGACCTGACCTCTACACATAAGAATGCTTTTCTAGGTGGGTATTTTTGGAACTCTACTAAGAGAAAGATGAATTGGGGATACCTTTAATGCGGGATTAATGTAATATATTTAGTGGTTGACAGTCACTTTCTTGTATGTTTATCATGGTACAGAAATGGCTTCTAGAAATAATTCTATTGTCCACCATACTGACTCACCTACCTATCTTATAATATGGAGGTACAGAACCACAGGTCATATCCAGTTATGAGCATACTCTATAGCACCTGTCACCAAGAATATACATTATGGGATGTATATTCCCATAATAATGGGAACAATAGTAACAAAAGATACTCTACCACTACCAGTCTCTTTGAGACAGATGGTCCCTGCTAGGTCAGGGGGACTCTCTGAAAAATGTAGCTGCAAGAACAAAGAAACTGAAGACAGCAAATGGGTAAGGAATGCACTTCTTAATTTGACTGAATGTTGATCACGATTGCTGCATTACAAAATCCATACTGGAGTGGGTCAGAAGATCCAGTTATATTGAAGCCTAATCCCTACATATTCTCTCTCTCACTTGCTCTAATGGGCATAACCAAGCTGTCCAATTCTCCAATCATTTTTGTAATTTTTCCATTAAGGGTTTTAATTCCTTTCCTTGTTTAGCTATTAACAATGAGATCCATATTTGGTTAGTGTCTCTCTATTATTTTTTTGTTTGTTAGTTGGTCTTGCTCTTTAATTATTTTATTTTCCAGAACAGTAACACAGTAGAACAGATCAGTTCAGTTCAATAATGTCAAAAATTTTTCAGAAATAATTATTAGACTGAGTTTTCTCAGTAAAACTACAAGCCTCAGTTAAAACACACCCACACACAAGTAACACGAGAATCTACAATTCCCCCAAATTAATCACACACTATAAACTAAGAAAAGAAATTTGGGACCAAATAATTTATGGTATAGTAATCAGAGAAATGAAATAGAACTTTAAAATACCTTGAGTAGATTCCCTCACTATTATAAAACAAGCTTCTCATCATCTCATCATTAAAACAGGTCATTACCAAGGACGTTTCTTTTAACACAATCACTGTCCTGTGAGTTGTATTTAACTCACACTAGTTTTGAACCTGCAGCCTCAAGAACCTGTGAAACTTCTGCTCACTGTCTGCATTGTGAATTAGGAAGTTTCTCCAGGTTTCTGGTACCACCCTCCTCCAGCTGTCCCACCCAAGCGTGCCACACATGCTTTACTGTGTTCTCCAATTACATAACTTCCAATTGTGCTTTTTTCAATTGAATGATTATCTGGCAGGACTTTGAACCAGTAGGACAATATGCTGGATGTGACATTGTTATATATATTTAAGGGGTATGATTCAGAGGTTGTTATTCAGGATCACTGATGGTCCACTCCAGAGACAAGTAATACTTGTAGAATGACTAAAGACTCAATACTCAAAAATAAATTTATTAAGTACGTAGTGAGTCACACATAGCTCCCATGGTATGCAGTGTAAAAACTGATTCTAATACTATGTGAGTTACATATAACTCGTGTACTGAAAATAATAAAAAATTACATTTTTCATTAAATTAGAAAGAATCGTTTTGTTTTTTAGGTTTTTATTCTGTTTTCATAATAAAACACCATCATCTTATGGAAAAAAATTTTTTTTCTAGTGTGGCAGTCAATGTATCATAAACAGTCATTTGGCTGGCTGAGATGTGACTCACATTTATGTTCTTGTCAATTAAAATACAAACTCACTATAATATTGTTCATTTTGAAAAACTATGAACATGAGGCAGATCTTCAAACAAGGCAGTTTAAGTTTTCAGGAATCTTGAAAGGAACATTACAAAAACTATTCAAAGCAGTAGCACAGCAGTAGGGTTTCAGAGCAGAACAGAAAACATTTTAAATGCATGACCGAATATTTTCTTGAAAATTAGTCTAAAATTAGATGACCAAAAACATAAGTACTATGTCTACAGTCTAGAGATGTAAAGATTTTCCATAAAAATGACTAAGCACAACACACATAGCTTCTGCAAGCATAGCAAAACCTGAAACTAAAAATATTGTTTTAGCTGGTAAAAGCATTTTTATATGTAAGTGAATTATGGTGGGTTTCCTAACTGCCCAAAATGCATACTGAATTGAAACAAAAAAAAATCTGTAAAAACAGGAAAAGTAGAATAAAAAATTAAAGAAGGCATAAAGGAAAAAAATGAATGAATACAGTAAACTACTCCTAGAAGTAACAAAAATATAATTTGTAAGAGATACAACAATCTATTATATTAAGGAAAAACCTAGATACCCGAAGGTTCTATTTTAGGTCTTGTAAAAAGCTCTTCCTATAAATCCTTTAACCGGTCCATAATTTTCCTGCCATTGAAATAGAGTAATGTTCGCCTAATAAATTATGGAGTCCAGAAAGTAGCATTATCTGGACTTGGTTCTACAAGTATGTAAGTGACTCTTGGGCCCCCAAAGAAGAATTCACAGTCATATTATAAACTTTTGGTTAACTGCCCTACTGCAGTAGACCTGACCTCTATGCAGGGCATACTTATTTTGCAACAGAAGTCTCTGGAGTACAGACAGTAGAAAACTCTTTCCACTATCTGAACTCCTATCTCATTCTCCCTTCTCTACACCAAACTGTGGATGGAACTCTCACAAAGAGTTTTAAAACATGTGGAAGCACCATCTCTGTGAGAGGCCACTGCATTGACTGTCAGAGCACCATGAAGGCATAAACAGTGTCTTACTTGACTTTGAACCTCCCTCCATACACTAAAGCTGCTGACCACTCAACACACATAAAGCCTGTCTTGGTGCTTTGATCACACTTGACAATCAATTAACATTTAATTAATAAAGACTATTGCACTCTCAGGTTTTTCAGCATCACAAACTAGATACTTTATTATGTATTACTTAATTTAAGCATGATTTTCATACTATTTCTGTATTATTTAATTCAAAGATCTTTACTAGTCAACAAGACAGCAAGCCTACGAAGTTAAGAATTATGTCCTTTGTTTCTTTTTTATCTTCAGCAGTCCCTTAAATTCAGCAAGTACAAATAAATATTTAACAATAACAATAGTATTCCAGCAAAATATACAGGAATGCATATCTCTTCAGAACATGTTTTTTAAAAAGAAAACAAGACACTGACAAAGGTAATGTCACAGTTTGCTGTTAAAGGGCATGGATATACTTCATATTCCTGAAGCCTACACACAACAGGCAAAAAATTTGCTCCACAGATTTACAAATAATCATGTAATTTCCCAGAATAATTCCGTATTACATGACTTGACTATTATTAATGAGACTATTATTAATAATAATGACTATTATTAATTATTAATAATTAATTTAAAAAAAACAGAACATTACATCTAAATTAAAGCTATTAGACTCAACAAATGAGTCTGAAACTCCCTACTGTAAGGCCCTGTGCTAGAAACTGAGGACATAAAGATAAGTAAGAAACAGTGATAAGATACAACATTAATATGTTTATAATCTATATGAGAACTTGTTCAGGTAGTTCAAGGGACAGACCAGTAAAAAACCTAAGTCTCTTAATGCTCATTCTTCCCTAGGAGTCATGACACTGTTCAGAGTGATATGTAAATGACTTTCATGATAAGAATAATGAATTGTCTACAATTAAAGAAAGACAGAAAAAGGAAAAACTGACTTCAAGTAAAAAGGAGCTATTTCGCTAATATAAGATTACTTAACCATCCAGGGAGTGAAAGACGAGGGTGTTTTCCAAAGGCTGTCTCCATCTTTGGAGATCTTTAGGGTATAAACACATAATTATTTTCTTGTCTTGATACCTACCTAAATATAGGATACAAAAAGAAATGATGTTCAGAGATCTTTTACTGACCTATGGAATTACAGAACACTTACAATGAGAAAGAAGCACTGAGATTACATATATAAAACACTAGTGAGCAGCATGGAACTCTTGAGTGCTCATCCTTATTTTTCCCATCTTTAGATGAACTACAGACATAAATGAAAAATGACTTAATAAGCTATATACTCCATTACTAATGACTCAAAATAATAATGGCACCAAAGCCAAAGCTCAAATTGGTTTACTCATTTCATTAATTGTATTGTTGTTTGTTATTATCAAAAGCAATAAACTAGAATATTGCACCTAACTTAGCATGTGTTGGCTAAATATGGTCATGAATAGAACCAGTGAATATTATCTTCTAAAATAGTATGTATTACGTACATAAAGTGGTAAACATAATCAATTGCCAATAAGTATGGTAATTTTCCATTTAAAAAAAAAAAAAATCCTACATAAACTCTGAATTATTGGCTATGTCAATTAGGAAAGCATTCTTTTCCGAATAACAGGAAGCTTAACGAACAGTGGCTTAAATATGCAAGGAGCTATTTTTCTCAATTAAAATGACTGTAGGGGGCTGGTTACTAGGATGGGTTTAGTTGCTCACTGGCACCACCAAGGACCATGATCTTTCTACCTTACAGCTCTGCTTTTCATCCTTAAATGCTTATTACCTTGTCATCAGAGGACTACCACCACACTTTCCAGTTCAAATCAACGTTAAATCACAAAGAAAAGGGTGATAGAGCACCAGTCATTGGTCACTTTTATTAAAAAAAAAAAAAAAAAAAAAAAAAAAAAAGGCAAAACCCAATAATAATTTTAATTAACAAAAAAACTTGGGGATAAACCCATTTTTTTAAGCAAAAAATTTTTGCCGAAAAAACTTAACACGGCCAAAATTTTTTTGAGTAAAAAAAAGGGTT